>JAPEVF010000488.1:0-22740 GCA_029747585.1 Pleurotus djamor
CGTATCCCTGGAAAGTATTGCACGAGACTTTCCGGCTGCGATACGNACCACGCCAATCAACACAACTCTCGTGACCAGAGGTCCGCTTGAGTTGAAATCGCCCATCATTGTAGCCCCTCAGATAGTGCTGGACAAAGAGGTAAGTACCCCTTGACGATGCCCTCGAGGAAATCTTCCGTGAATTGCTGCACCGATTCAAACGGACCGACGGAGAGATGCTGATACAGTTCGTGGTTGTTCCTTCCACCGTCAACATATCGCTGTGCATGGGCAGTTGTCTAGGGGGATTGAGGTCAGTTCGCTAGCCAATATGATAACCTCGGCAATAAAAAATACGCACAATGAAGGGTGTCAAGAATACCCTTTCGTTCTCCAAGTCGTGAATGGGGAGTATGTTATCCGCAGGCATTGGTGATTGAACTGGTTTCCGAGGTGCCCTGTAGGATGGGCACTAACCTTTGCGTGCTTTTATAGGATCAGACCCAGGTCACGTTCGTCATACCTGCAACTCCAATTTCCGGAACTAGAGTTGAAGAACAAGATGGCCAGTTTCTCCGCGACTGGGACCCCAGTCTACCGCAACCCTGCTCACTGTGAGATACTTGCTGGGAGGGGTCATTAAACGGGAGCCCGTCTCTCCGTCGGTCCCAGAGCGCAGCCCCCACTTCCCTGCCCGTCCCTAGCGAGACTTGGATGTGTCCTGAGTGGGCTGTCGCAGTTTCATGAAGGACTGTCATCCCGTAAAACACCTTCAGAAAGATATCTAACCGATGAAACCGGGTCGTCAAGTTCAATGGTAGCACGATGCTGTACACTGCAATACGGGAAAGCAACACGGAAGCAAGGTAGAGCGGAGATTATGGGTAATGTTATGAAACACTCAGATATAGAACATACTTTCCCTCAAGGAGGAGTGGACCTTCAGGGAATGTAATTAGTTCAGGACCAACTCGAGAGAGACATCATTTCGATACTCACCCCTTCGCCCCATCGCTTTTTGGCCGCATCAAACACTCTGGCTCGCTCCTCGTCACGATCGCTCTTCTTCGTCCCGCTCAACGAAGTCTTGTCGTCAGTTAGAAAATCGTTCATGTAACAACGTCCCCGCTCGCAGGCCAAGTCCGCATAGTAGGCAGCTGGAATCAAGCTAACTGCCTTCGTTGCACGGGCGTAGAGGTAACTGAAGTCATGGGCGCCAACTTGAATTTCATCGGCCCCCAATCCGTTCTCGTCGTAGATGATAACATAGTGTGTGGGTCGCACTTGGCCTTGGAGACCACTATGTGCTTGAAGGTAGAAATCATAATCAAAGCTAAAGGGGGGTCTAAGCCGGAAGGGAGGAGGAAGAGTCGAGAGAAAGGCTTACACTGACGTTACGCCTCGATCAACCACTGTCCCAGGTTTGGTGTTGCCGTTTTTCGAAGCCTCCGCTGAGGTGGTTGGGTAGAACCTGGCGTGGTGGCGTTTACCGCAGATAATGATGGATAATTTGGGTCGATACACTTTACGACCTGCAGTACTGAGCCTTTGGAAAGCTTCGAAGATCTGCGCTAACTCCTCTTGGAGTACAGTATCGTACTGGCCCTGTTACCACTGATCTCAGGACTGCATTCAGGTTTTGAGATCAGACAAAGGAAACATACCTCTGAAACACCGTCACGGAAAATGAGGATGCGGTCCGGAAGGCCCTTGTTACGAGATTCGAAAAGGCGCAGTCGTTCTACTAGCATATCTCGAAGTTCATCCAGCATCTGCACAGGGGATTAACACCATGGGGGAAATAACGCGAAGCTATAAGAACATCACCTCTTTCTTGCTCTGCTGTACTCTTAAGCTAGCGGGAAATTGAACGAATTGGTGGTCAACGCTCGCAACGACCGCTGCAATTGATGGGGTGCCTTCGATGCTACCAGGGCCTGGGTGTGTCACGTCGATTCCAACCATCATGGTTTTGACTTTGGTTAGCCATTGCATGGCTCGTCCATCGAGGAGATGGTTATGGCCGCCGAGTTTGGTGTTCACCTTGAGGGCTACATTGGAGAAATACTGGTCCTGCTTTCTGGGATCTCCCAAGGCCTTTGAGGTCTGCATGTGCAATGTATGGATGCCAAGTTCGACATCTCCGATTCTTTTGATCCCTGGGTAGATGAAATTGTCGCGCTTTGAAAGGAGGACGAGGATGAAACTTGGGCGGGGGCTCTTGGATAGCTCGGTATTGATACGCTGCTTAATGAGACCCAAAGCCCTCAAACGAGCAGGGTCCTGATTCTCAGAAGGAAGAGGGTCGGTGACGAGGAGGTTGGGAAGCGCCTGAGGGATACTCATTCCACTCTTCCTCAACTTGGTCGCAAAGCCGCTGACAAGACCTTGTAGTTGCGGATCTTGAGGACCTTGGGCAAATGGGACTTGTCCGTCACGAACGACAAGGACCCACCAACTGTCGACCTTGGCAGGTTTATGGAATTGGACGTCCAAGATATTCCAACTCCCATCCCTAGCTTGCGTTCTGCCAACCTTGTAGGATAACCCAGGAGGCGGTAGCTCGCGGGCCGGCACAACGAGCATCTCGGGGGAAACATGAATGTTGAAACCATTGAGATGTGCCGGGCGTGTCTGTTGTGTGAGCCCAAGCTTCGTGAAGCCATCATTGACGATTTTCTCTGCGTTGAATGCTGGGGGGTTGCACGCGATGCGGATCATTTCACGCGTTTCGTTATCATTGAGTTTCTGGAGGTATGGGACATCGGGTTCGATGGTGCAAAGCTCAGCGGGGATGAAGTTAGATTTCGCTTTACTGCCGATATCGATGACAGGTAGGTCATCAGCGTGCTTGAGGGTAATATTGTATTCTGCCAGGTGGTAAATGAGCAACGCACAAGGGTGAAGGGAGTGGAAGCAACGTACTGCGCTTGAAATACTGTTCGACAGAAACTCGACCTCCGAGTTCCGGGCAATCGAATATCTCCTTACGTGCGGTACGACTCCCTATACCCTTGAGAGGCTTCTTCCGCTTATGACCTAAATGAGTCGTCGTGACTTTAATGCCTCTTGCGAAAGCCTTTGGGAGGTTAGGCAAGCCTTGCCCTCGACCTTTGAAAGCATTGAGGACATCCACCATGTTTCCAGGTGAATAAAAGGCAGTCATGCAGACATTTCTAGCAGGACGTCAGCCACAATGACCATGGGAATAGGTAGAGTACTTACACATTGACGGCGAGTCCACTGATAGTGGGCCGAACAGAGGAAAAGAACCCTCGTAGCGCCTCCACGCCCGGACCAAGATAAAAGTGCTGTTCTTGGGGTAGGGGAGGGAAGAAGTGGCGATTTCGACCGACTCGGACGCCATTCCGCGCTGCATGTTGCTGCATGATGAGGTTGAGTGCCCCAATCAAGGGCATGGGATCGTAATCACGACTCCCTGCCGACCCTTCGAGCTGCCTATAGACAGACGGTTAGCGATACCACAGACAACCAGGTGGAGTGAAGTTTCGTACCGTTTTAACTCTTGAGGATCTAAGACTGCGGTCTGTTTGATGGAGATGGTATATCTCTTGGCCTTCGGCGAAGGGGTCGTTTGTCCTTCGTCTAGGAACGTTATTGAGACGTCGAGAGGTTGTGGAAGCGGCTGGGACGAAACCAGTCTCGCGCTTCCATCATGTGCGATGTGTCCAACATACGGCATAAACGCTGGGTTTACTTCTAGGAGTCGGAATATACGCGCTTTCAGGCGATTAATGTCTGTCTTTGGTAGCATGTCGACTTGATAGTCATATATGGGTCCGTCGGAGAGTCTCAGAGGGAAAAAGTTAGCGCGAACCGCTATCGCGCGTCCAGCAGTGCCGTAACCGGGGCGGAGAGGACGAACGTTCCGAACGGCGAGTCTGGAGAAGGACGCGACCAATTTGTCCTCTGAGAAGGCCGACTTGGGGGTCGATYCGGGCAGGGACGTTTGCACTGAAAATAGCAGGTGGGCCACCGCGACCACCTCCACCTCCACCACCCCTTCCACCACCAAAGCCGCCGCCGCGACTACCACCCCCGCCTCGACCACCGGGACTCCCCCGTTGACTGGGAGATCCACCCCTGGGGGGCCCTCCTCTGCCTCGTCCTCGATCATTACCTCGGCCGCTCATGTTGAAGTGTGAGTGTCAAGTGGTTTGTAGAGCGTAATTGATACTGGGAGTGGCTCTAGGTGGCTCTATATATCAGTTTTGAGCGGCTGTTCGGTGGCAATAGATGAGTAGACCACGAACCCATTGAGTCCAGTCATATCAAGCTCAACCGCAGCTAACAAGCTGACTTCGTGTTGTTCGAGACAATGGAACATGGGCAACGTTTCTTACTGCGGCTAAGCAAGAATCGTCCTCATCTCGGACTTCTGAAGGTAGCATGGTGAATTGGATCACTGAGCCTTGTCGTAATTATTAGAACAAGCTCGAAGGATGGAAGCTGAAGCGTAGACTGCGCATCCACGAGTCGTACCGCGCAGTTGCGAGTTGGGTTCTATGAGAAGTTATTCCTGTCCTTGGCAGAAAAGTGCGCTCGGAAGACGCGTTGCAACGCCGAATCACGCTGTCCACCCAGGGAAAGCTGATCACCCCTATTCACATTCATGATCGGAAGTTGGAACTGGCCAGTGGAGTCTTGATCTTAATATAACCGTCCTCAAAGGACGATGAGTCAGTCTGGATATATTGGTCTGCATCCACCATTGATAGCATGGTCTACGGTAGAGTTGTCACTTTCGGTCACCTAGAGATGTGCTCATTATTGGCACTGTTGCGTGGCATCCTTCTTCTTAGCCTTAACTTTGGTTTTCTATTACTTGAGACTCTGATGCGGATGGTCTGGATTTCTATGGCTTTCGCCGAGCTTTTCCCCCAGTACGACGTACAGTACATCCACGGCAAATCCACGGACGTGCTGATTTCACTTAGCTCCTACAAACCCCTAACAAGGAGATCTTATCTCACCGAGTGATCGTCGATTCTCACGAGCACGTCTGTCATTCCGTCTACTAGTGCTAGAACCACTTCACTTACCCAGCTTGATCCTTTACCATGGCGTCTGACTCGTCATCACCCTCGACGACACCAGCACTTCTGACACCAGAGTCCACAGGCGGTGGCCTAACAGTGGACTCATCAGTCAAAAAGGCGCGAAGGCAGACTGCGTTTTACCCAAACATGAATGCTTCTAATAAAACCCAGAAGCCTTTCAGTAGGAGCGCGGCGAAACGGGAAAGTGTTATGGCCCTTGGGAGCATCGAGCACCTTCAGCACTATTTCACCAAGACTGGGATCGCGGCGAAGCAGAGGTGAGAAAGTCCCTCTCAGTTTGTCAATGTCTGCCACCCAGCGTATACCTACCTTTCACAGTAATCCTGATAAACCGAGAGCAGGTCTCGTTCCTGCGCTTGGCGGGCTGTCAAATATTAGCATAGGCGAAGTACCTCATATACAACTCCCGCCATCACCAGCCGTACCGATGATACCTCGCCTCTCTTTCCCGACCTCTGATAAACCAGTGGAGATTGATCCTGAATCTCTACTCCCAGGCGTCATTCGTGATCTAAAGGGTCTCGTAGATGCTTGGTCAATAGGCTCGTCCTCTGCAAGAGCAGATTCCCCCATCGACGTGCTTGAATTGCTCAAATCAACTACCCAAGCAGTCCGCTCGATCCGCAATTACGTTCTATCCCTGCCAGACGAATCTGCTGGGACAATTCGCGCTCAGTTCCGGGCTCGTACACTGGGTCCAGGTCGTATAAGATCGCTACCCAAGTCATCGTCGTCCCAGCCCGATCCATTGACCCTCATCCGTCGATCTGCTTTGGAAGTTCTGAGCGTATTGAGGGAGTTGGAGGAACGATCGAGAGTTCCTCTGACAGACGACGCGTATGACGCTCAAAGCGACGGTGGCGGTGGCTCCTCACGTGTAGCCAGCCCAGTGAATGTCACGGACGATCCACCGATAGACGAAGAGGANGCACCCCCACGTAGGTGACTCGTCAGTGACATTCTCACTGGTGCAGGTTCATGGGCGTTACGAATCCGTTCCTGTTTGGGAAGACGAGGACGATCACCGCGTTTGGTCTGACGAAGAGGAAGAAAAGAAGGAAGGTTGGGATGAAAGGCTAGTCGTGGGTGGTGGCTGGTTATACAAGCAAGATATCACTTTGAGTAATCTAGCGAAGGAACGCTCAGTAATAAGTTCGTATGTAGACGTCGTCGACGAGGTCTTATTTGAGGGTAAGAAAGAAGGAAGTGAGGAACGTGGTTGGGAAAGAAGGGCTAGGAAGAAGCTCAGGTCTCGGTCGAAAGGCCGGCGCGTGAGTGCTGGCGACGGAGAAACGCGCTCTGGAAGCTTGTTGTCTGGGGATATAGGGGGAGGTAGGAGAAGGGTTTCCACTGGAATGGTCGATGCCATGGGAGGTCTCTCGCTGGTGGAGGAGGATGACAGCCTGGAAGGGATCACAGAGTCTCCAGAGCCCGAATCGACGCCATTCAGTCAGGAAGAGCTAGACGATGAAGATTTGCCCCCTTGGGCTCGACGTGATACATTCGCTGGAGATACCCTTGGTTTGTTCTCGCCATCTTTGGTCAATCTCGCATTCACGTTTTGCTTCAGGACGCGTTCATGCATTGCTCTCTGCTTCCCTGCCTACGGACCTGCTTCGTCTGTTGGCACCATCATCAAACCGTCTGGAGTTCCTCGATAGTCTTGCTTCAGGCCAATTGCTCTGTGTGGCTTATAACACTCGAGTTCGGAAGTCAAAACATGGTTGGGGATACATTCACAAGGACTCTATTCACGATATCGTTGCCCTTGAGCAAGCCAGCTATGATGTTGAGGGTGTCAAGACAGGATGGACATTCAGACGGATCGATAATTTAATCCTTTGGGTTGGGTGCGCTTCTCTATTTTCTGCGTTTTCTTCCATTGCAAGGCCCCTCTCACATCCCTTTTCAGAGCCTTGAAACTACGCTACCTCTTGCCCATTCATATNCCCCCCAGGACAACCGAAATTTCCTCCGACCGTCATCGGAACTCCGATGACATTTAGTGCGAGACAAGTTGCCCGAAAGGAAGACGGCTGGGATACAATGCTAGAAACTGTGCTCCTTCGGTGGGCGGACCGAGTTGTGGAGGAACGTAGGAAGACAACAGCATCCTGGCCACTTTCTTCCTGAACCTCACATGCTCAAGGTTCGATCCAGATAACGATAATTATATATCTTTGGAGAGTGTATGCATATACCCCCCTACTTCCATAACTTGGTTACTCTATATTCATGATGCACGAAGTCGCGATCGATTACAGTGGGCTCGGGTCGTGCGACGTGGTTTCATTTCCGTTTATCTGCGGTGGGCTGGGCGTTTGATCCCAGTAGGCAAAATCCGCCGGTGCTAAGGTGGGTCTACCATTTCCAGTGTTGTAGACACCGAATGAGACGCCTTTGAAAAAGAATCCCCTGTGTAGTCGAACATGGTTAGACGGGGAACAGGATTACACGAGACAGATGGTTACCCAGCTGTAGGGAGCGAAACCGAAGATGCGTCGAAGGTGACTGGGAATTGGAAGGTAGCATTGGAGCCTTCTGCAAAGCCAAGTGAATATGACGTCGGGTTGGCCATGATTTTGAGCTTGACAGGAACGTCGACGGTCCGGAGTTGAACGAAACTGGTCTGAACGGTGTTCAATATTCGAACGGTGCGAAAATTCTATTGAATGGGTAGACGTACTGTGGTGGTTGAGGCATTAGTGGTGACGAGTGCCCACGGCCCAACTTGTTGCGTTTGGGTTGCAGTGCGCAAGATGATCCATCGAGCGGAACTATCACCAATGATACCAATTTCATTGTGCAGCAAATCGCCATAGAAAACCGTAAGCCCAGCTTCGGTCAGGTTACTAGTAGGTCGAAATTGTAGCTCGCTCTCGAAGGTCTCCGTGTAGCTTGTCTGCTTCCGGAGTAGCAAGGCTGGGCTATCTCTGTCACCCACGGCGTACGGGTTTCCATCGAGGCGAAGGAAGCCTGGCTTGGCGGTAAGGGAGTGGAAGGGCTTGTATGGCGCACGAAGGAAGTAAAAGCTAGGATCTAGTGTGTGAGAGGTGAAATTGTCGATATACCGAGCGGTCGGGGAATGGTCAAAGAGGACGTCTATAACCTCTTCGATCGGTCGACCGTGGTTAAAGACAGGCCAATTTTCTTCCCATGTCACGGGGAATAGGAAGGTCTCTCGACCTATCCATGAGAATTGTCAACGCGGCGTAATACCAAGGCATATCTAGAGCATGTGCTCACCCAATTGAATGTGACTAAAATTGCCGTTCTGTGGTCGAACCCCGAGGGCGACACCCCACCATTGACCGTCCAATCCTTCGACGATGTCCGCATGACCCGTATTTTGCACGGAATTAGACATATCATCGCCGTTGAACAAGATTGGGTTTTTTGGATTGTTTTCCCAGGGTCCAGAAGGCGACGGTCCTCTTTGAATAGTAGCCCGATGATGAACATCCGTGCCACCTAGGTCTGTTTCGCAACAGCATCCACAGCAGATGTCTGATGTACTGACCTTCTGCTACCAGTAAGAAATAAGTGCCGTTGATATGGTACAGATGTGGGCCTTCTGGCCGCGCGCTTGAGTTATTCGGTAGGGTGCCGTTGAATATGAGCTGCGCCTCGGTGAGAGAACCACCGGTAGATATATCTATCTTATTCTGCCAGATACCTGAAGGAAGTGGATGGATTTTTAGAATGCGGTGACATAGCATCGAGAGCGAGGGGATTAGCTAACCATATATCTTGTCAATGGCATTATTGATACCAGACCAAGTGTTGTAAACCTATTTGACGTGGGGCGTAAGCACATATTCACGACCGATGAGATAATATGGATGAAAAGTTCTTTACGTCTCCGTTGGCGTCCCAAAATAAGTCGGAGTCATAGCCCAAAGAGTCTGGAAATTGTTGATCTAGGTGGTGTTGAGAACCGTGGAAATGGTAAGCATACCGAAGTAGATAGGATCACTCCAATCATTAGCGAAGATATCTGCTGTTTTGACATAGAAAGAACGTGGAAACAGCCGTAATTCTGCTGTGGAAGGCTTCTAGAAAGATGGCACAGAAAAAATACTGGGAGGACGTACATGTATAGACATATCGGGCAGTGGAAGCCAGGTAGAAGGTCCCGCTGTGGTAACGCAAGCTGGGGGCCCAAATACCTAAAACACGGACGGTAGGTTAGTCATGTTCCGAAGAGTAAGCAGATTCCACAGGCCTGCGTCTGAAGGCGTCCCATGTAAAGCAAGCTGTGACGGTCGGTTGAGGGCATGACCAATCAGCGTCCAACGGACGAGGTCCTTGCTGTGATAAATTGGGTGGCCAGGGAAATATTCAAAAGTTGACGTTGCAATGAAGTAATCACTTCCAACTCGAAGCAAACTAGGATCAGGATTCCATCCAGGGAGAATCGGGTTTAAAAGGGAGAGACCCCCGCGGACAGCAGCTAGGAGGACGAATAATGAATCACCACCGGAGAACGAGTTTGAGATAGAAACCCACACAAGAGCAGAATAACATAGCATAGACGTGCGCAGCACCATGACTTATAGACTGCCATGACTTGTCATAGACTAAAATGTTCGAGGTTTACCAGCGCCTTGGAATCATGCTTTTATATGCATCCCTTAGCCAGCACTGCGATGGTCAGCCCGGAGTCAGGTGAACGATGGAGCGGGCTAATCGGTCCGCCGAAGGATTTGACGAGCCGTCGTCAAAGTCGCCAGTCAACCCGGGCCAAATAGTGGTTGATGGCGATTCATAAGTATGTGGGAGACTCAACAATATCGCTGTTGGAACGATGGGCAAGTTACAACCAAAAACAAACCAAAATAGTAAATCACGAAGAATAAATATGGACCCACGGAGCCAAAGCGCCCAAGCGCCGACAGTTTATCCTAGACTCGTCACCAGTTCGTTGGCCACGCGAGTTTGCTTGGTGTTGTTTGGGGCGTCGGAGAGTGAAAGGCAAACTCTTACGAAGCTTTGCTGAGTTCAAAAAAGAAGCGCTGGTTACGAGCCTAAGTTTATCCTTGAAAAAATTCATCACTATCCATTTCTCTACAGCCAACGATACCATGTTTGATGTCGCACAGCAGCACTACAGCATCATTGATGAATGTATAAAGGTTAGCTCTTCGCCATCTCTTCACCCAACTTCACCTAACTTTTCCACAACTTCGCCATTCGATTTCTGTACAATATTTCTTCTTTCTCTCTACCTTGCTCGCTTTGGCTTTTTTCTTCACCCAGCGACGTAATTTGCTCCTTTCTAGCTGGACTTTTTCTGTCTAAAGTGAGAGGATCGTTTTGTCGTGCACGAAGAAGCAAGCTGACGCATCAAGATCAGGAGCTAATCGAAAAGTGATTCCATCTTGGACTACATCTTAATTGCTTCAATCGCTCTACGCAGTCAGACGTCTATTCCGCCTGGTCTCGGACGCTTCAACGCATGTCAAACACTTCATGCCCTATCGAAACTCTACCGCCCGAACTTTTGACAGAAATACTCAGACAGACCTCGAGTCGAGCATCCATCCTTTCCATCTTTTCCTTAGCATCGGTTTCTCGCAAGTGGAAGGCTGCCGTAGAAAGCGACTCCGCTATCTGGTCCAACTTCGTCATCGATACCCAAGAAGTTTTACCGAGGGCCCTTCTTAGCCCAGTCAAGACCGCCTTGCAACGATCGGCCACTCGCTATTTGACGTTATCCGTCGACATTCATCACGACAGCGCGGGGTCTAGTGATTTACTGTTTTTGGTTAAGCTGCACGCTTCCCAATGGCATGATCTCGAATTGAGGATGCCATTCCATATGATGCGGGATTTGCTTGCGAATACCGGTCCACTTCCATCTCTACAGCGATTGGACCTCATAGTCGATTTGGAGGAGTTGTCTCTTCCAGGAGAAGAAGAACACATTGATATCACGCTTGCAAACGGGGTGCGACGCCTAAAATTGGTTCTCCCATACGAACTGATCCCCCCGACCTATTTGATTTTCCCTCTCGGCCTCACCCGATGCTTCGGAGCATGGGGAACCTGTGGACAAATCCTCAACTTCCTGCGAAGTCAAAGGGACACGCTCATCCGCGTCTCCGTCTTTTATCATAGTAGCCTTTCCACTGCTACATCTACGGGTGATTCATCCTTTTGCGTGCGGCTACCCGAGCTGCAGACCCTTCACATTACGGTTGGAGAGCCCCCCGTTAATCTCGACGCGTTATTGTCAAACCTCGCGTTGCCATCTCTAAAGGAGCTGAAAGTCTCGCTAATGGAGGATCCGTTATTGGGCTCTCAAGAGGATGCCTTTGACCAGTTCCTGCGCCGCCACCCCTGGATCAAAAGGCTCGTCTTCAAAGACTCCTTCATCACGAACAAGAGTCTTGTAAGATTCTCCCGCTCAGTTCCCGACGCCGAAGTGACTCCACATCCTGCTACTATTACTTTGCTGCTCTGAAGGGATTAAGAGGAATATTCTATTCCTTGAACTGCGCTCACCGACAACTTTGCCATGGACAGGCCAAAGTTCAATTGAGGTTGGATTTTGACACCTTACATTTTCACGTTCGCTTTCCTTTTACCCCGCTCACCATAATACTTGCTACTTGGATTAGTGTACCCTCCAGGCTTTCTCCTCATTGCCTCATCTCTGTGTGCTTAGTAGTCACTAGTATCCAGTGAAATAATCTATGTAGTTCTGCAGAATTCGAGACCCTTTTACCCCTCCCATTTCCCTGTCCCTAGCGCGCTAAGCATTCGCCTTGACAGACGAGGCGCCTATTTGAACGTACCTAGACCTCCACCAACTTCAATGTCGACAGCAGCATTACCGCCTCTGGATCCCCTGTTCAGGAGGGCATCAAAACGAACAAGAGATGTTTTCTCATCTTGTCCAGACGCCGGGCTAGCGGACGAGGAGAAAAGGCAAGTTTTGCGCTTCGTATATCATGATTCGACCTTCCCTTACAAAATCTCTTCTAGTGTGCGGACACGCCTGTCTATCAAAATTAACGATGAATACAAGAACAGCAAAGAGCTTCCACCGCCTCTGCTATCTCAGCAAGGTCTTGTAGGCCCATCTGCACCAAAGCAGCAACGTAAAATGATCACAGCTGGGCGTATGTTGCTTTCCGTCTATCTTCCGTCCGTCGCCCAGTCATTTACCCAATTCGCGTTCTCTCAGCTGGTGCCTCCGATACCTCTCGCATGATTGCTGCCATTGACAATACACCCACCCCGCAACCTTCTACCTTCACTTCATCTTCGAAACTCTCTCAAGCATTAACCCTTCACAAAACGATTCGCACCATAAAACCAACGTATCACCCCCCATGGAAGCTAGTACGCGTGATATCTGGACATTTGGGCTGGGTGCGCAGCGTTGCAGTTGAACCAGGAAACAAATGGTTCGTCACAGGTGCAGGGGACCGGGTGATCAAAGTATGGGACTTGGCCTCAGGTGAATTGAAATTGTCATTGACGGGCCACATCTCCACTGTGAGAGGCCTCGCTGTTTCCCCTCGTCACCCTTATCTGTTTAGCTGCGGAGAAGATAAGGTGAGGCATTTGTGCTTTGCCCTGTCAAACGAATGACGCTAATGACTGCGACAAGATGGTCAAATGTTGGGATTTGGAAGCAAACAAAGTCATACGTCACTATCATGGTCACCTTTCTGGTGTTTACTCATTGTCTCTCCACCCTACCCTTGATGTCCTCGTCACCGCGGGGCGAGATGCTTCCGCTCGTGTTTGGGACATGCGGACAAAGGCCCAAATACACGTTCTTACTGGCCACACCGGAACAGTCGCAGACGTCAAGTGCCAAGAATCCGATCCTCAGGTCATCACTGGCAGCATGGATTCGACAGTGCGGTGCGCCCGTTTCTTGAATACCACGTTCATCTATCTTTAATAAAACCACCGAACTAGTTTATGGGATCTCGCCGCGGGGAAGACCATGGTGACTCTTACCCACCACAAAAAATCTGTGCGGTCGCTGGCAATACATCCCACGGAGTATTCGTTCGCGTCTGGTTCCGCCGGTGGCAACAATATCAAAAAGTGGAAGTGCCCTGAGGGCACCTTTGTCTTCAATTTCAGTGGGCACAATGCGATAATCAACACGATGTCGGTCAACGCCGAGGGTGTCNTTTTTTTCTGGAGGTATACACCCTTACTCTCTGTCGTCGCTTAGTCTTACAATTGCCTATAGGAGACAACGGGACGTTAAGCTTCTGGGATTACAACACTGGCACACCGTTCCAGAACATGGATGACGTTCCCCAACCCGGGTCATTGGAAGCTGAGGCCGGAGTATTCTGCTCAACTTTCGACATTACTGGGACCCGTTTAATAACAGGAGGCGCCGACAAGACCATTAAGGTACGGAACAGCCTTTTTGCATCAGAACCTTCTCTTCGTTCCCTGCTTTGTCACTCTTGAAGCTAACCCTTTCATCTTCCCTCTCAGGTATACGCCGAGCAAACGCAATGATATCACCCATCTCCGCCGTGATCATGGGCATACTCGCGTCCATGTGGGTCACTCCCCT
Source organism: Pleurotus djamor (assembly GCA_029747585.1). Classification (NCBI taxonomy): domain Eukaryota; kingdom Fungi; phylum Basidiomycota; class Agaricomycetes; order Agaricales; family Pleurotaceae; genus Pleurotus; species Pleurotus djamor. The sequence goes on from JAPEVF010000488.1 coordinate 13,621, forward strand.
TCGTGTATCACCCTGCACTTGTCTCCTCCGTCCATAATATGCGTGTTGCCTGATTTGACATAGTTGCATGTAATTGAAATGAATTTCCCCTTCTGTTTGCCTCACGATGCTTAATTTCGATCAGAGGTGGCTCCCCATGGACCCTTTGCATTGTACAAGAACGTCTTTCGGTTACCTTCCCGAATAATCGCCTTTTCCTCATTTGCACATCTCTGCTTTACCTGTCTATGAATACAACTGTCCGAAAGTGATTGAAAGTCTGACTGAAATACATGGTAATTGGACGTAAACTTGGGTCCGGTGTAACATAGCATAGATAGAGCGGTAACAATGACATCAAAGCGANGGGGGGAATCAATAATTGATACCTATATGTAGTCCGATATCGTATACAAAGTCAATTGGGAAGCGACAATGTACCCAAAAAAAAACTCCCAAAACGACGAAATTGACAAAACAAATGCAAAGGATTTGTTCTTTGTGCCCTTTATCCAGCCCAACCTGTCAGCGACGAAGTTGACGTTGTTATCGGGCGGGAAAACGAAGGCATATCGCGAGTCATATGGTCACTAACATATGACTGGTGAGAATGAGGATAATCGAAGTACCCGGCCTGGTCGAAGAAGGTAGCTTGCGGCGAGGCTGCAGGTGATGTGTACGGTGGTGTTGCATAAGGAAGCCTTTGGAAGCCCGCGCTGAAAGAGTGAATACTAGCGGAAGACGAGTGTATTGAGCGGGGAGGTTGAGAGCGTGGTTGGATTGCAGGGCTAGGCAGGCTGGGGTTGAACAGCGCTGGGGCTGAATCTATTGACGTAATCGTCGCGTTCGGGACAGCCGTTGCTACGGTTCTACCAAAGGAACCTCTAGGAGGTGCAACTTCGGGCGGAGGTTCTTGCTGCTCGAAGATGAAAAATGGTTTGTCCCCGTCTTCAGGTGACAGAGGCGGCAAGGAGTCTAGGCTGAGATCCAAAGGTGTAGATGGGGTCGCCGCGGGCTTCGCCTTGGTCTTTGACTTTGGAGGTGTTGGTGTGGATTTATGAGCCGATTGGAATGACGATGGAGGGGTAGATGGAGGCGGATAAGTCTTCACCGGCTCGCACGAAGGGCTGACCGGGGTCGGGACCGACATTGCCAGGTTTCCAGCATAGTTGTGGAATGAAGGCATGGGTTGGATAGACATCGGAGAGTTCGGGTAGAGGGATTGTTGTGCCATAAATTGACTAGCCGAATCCATACGAGCTTGTCGGTGTTTTAGAAACCCGCCAGACTCATGGGTTACATACTGCTGCTGAAGCCATGGGGGCTCCGGAATGACTCCTCCGTCACTTGGCATGATGCCACCAGGCGTCCCAACACTCCCGACACCCGACATTCCGGCTCGAGAAACAACGACGTACCCGTCGTCCATCGTCTCGCAAACGGGGGAAACAGGGGAAGACAAGCCAGAGGAAGAGAAGTAGCTCGTCCCGGTTGACGATGACATCTCGCTTAAGGAAGATAACGATCCAGGAGAGGGTAGCGCATCACCCTCAGGCGAGGATAAGCGCGAACCTCGTCGAGACCATGTGCGGCTCTGTGTTTGTGACTGCTGTAAGCGAGGATGATGGTGATGATGATCGGTGGTTGGGCTGCTACCACTTCCCTGGCTGAGCCGCATGAGGCGATCGACCCTGGAGTGAGATGGCACCCTTCCGTCGCGCTGCTGAGGTGCGCTTGCAATGGCCGGAGGCGAAGCGTCCGATCCATTGGCAAAGGAAGTAACTGGAAGGGTTAAAGGAAGTGGGGCCGGCAACTGTGCTGGCGGACGTTCATCTCTGAAGAAAGGTTGTCGAGTAGGTTTAGCACCATAGACTTTCTTCTTGGTTAAACCATGGGCTTGTTGGAGTTGTGAGACGAGACTGGGAGGCGGGGATGGATCAGGCTTCACTGCTGAAGCAGAGGCGAGACCTGGGGCGGCGACGGAAGGAGAGGGCATGATGTGCGGGTGATGATTGTCTGGAGGGTACATCATGGTGGTGGCGTTGATGCTATCGGGAAGAAAGGTGTGGTTGCGGGGAAGAGTTGTAGCACTATTACTACCAACGGTCACACCAGCAATGTGCCCTTGAGAGTGTGGCTGTGCGCGGGGGGAATTGGAAATAATCGAAATAATAAGTCCGCATTAGCGTTTGGGTTTTTGAAAGGTGAGGTTACGTACAATATTCAAGGAAGAAGAGACTCCTGATTTGTTGTTTGGGAATTCGGACACAAAGTGATTCATCCGAAAATTAGCTAATGCTTGACGAAAGAGAGCGGGGAGCAAAGGCACTAAGAATGGCAGTACGAACCTGGGTGTGGATAGTAGGTAGATTGTTGATCGGGTCTTGAAGACAGTCGGATTATATAGCTGTTCTGGTTGATTGGGAACCAGGGTGCGACTTCCACGTTCTTCTGCAAATGCATCTATTTGATGATCGGGTGGGTGTTAACTACCCGACAAGGTTAAAACGGTGTAGGTGGAATCTACTTACCGATTCCTCAAACAACGATGACAATGACCTCATGTCGTTGTCATGACTCGATGCGAGAACAATGTGGCAGAGAATGTCAGTCTAAAAAAGAGACACGCGCGTCAGTAAACGTGACAAGGTACTCGATCAACACGATGGAGGACACCAGTCATGGAGTCATGGATGCAGTGCGTGATATTGCGGCGTTTAAGAATATTGTAACAATCAAAATTGCACTGAGGATAGTCATTCACCTGAGTCAATTTGTCGGAGAGGAGGTTCCAAACGGAGAGGCCATCGCGTGGCACTAAACTGCAATCCAGGCCGGTCGCGTCTTCTGATGGAGCGGAGGCAGCTACGATGACGAGATGAAGTGCGGCTGACTGTCCCTGAAACTTGGTAGACGCGAGAAACTGTAACAAATAGATGATGATTTTGAGTAAAAACTTTGTATGATCGATGCCATAGGAAACCGGAAGTGTTGATGCAAGGTAGATGGACGATATGAAGCAAGAAGGAGGACGCACATCGATACAATTGCTTATTCGAGCTGGCGTAAGCTTGTTGTTTGCATCATAGTTGAAACGGAAGTCACGGAGCCCATCATGCAATCCGTTCGACTGATGTGGGACTGCAGAACAGAATGACTCGTCATCAATTGGAGGTAAACTCGGGAGAACAAACATCGTAGTCTATTATGCAGAGAGGGGGTCAACTCTTGCGGGGGATACCGGTCAGAAGGACATACTGGGACAGGCGGGTATGACATTTCGAGCGTTTCAACCAAACGTTGAAGATAGTGATCTCGGAGATCCGCCCAAACGTTGGCCATGCTTCTCGAGTTCTCGATTAGGAGGAGAGTCGCGACGGCTTGGTTTGGCACAATTGGCCTGAAAATACCGGTGGACATACGTACGGATTACCTGGGCTGGCTGGTGAAGGCGATATAGTTACTAAATGGGGGGGGATATGGGTGAATTAATAAGGCGGGTGAAGCGGCTGAGCGCGTCCCTCCTCCCCCTGAGTATCTTTGTGGAAGGTGATTGACGGAGAGAAGGAGTAAGGCAGGAGACAATTGGTTGGAAGGGTTATAAAGGTCGTGGATCACTATGGGAGCCCAGTCGGACTTTATACGAGACGCAGCTTGGCCAACACGAGACTGAGAAATCTCTGGCACTGATTAACACGATGGCGAAATGAGTTGGCAAAGGTTCAGAAAGCGTGCGTTCCGATTTATTTTACAAGGGCCTTCGGGGGTTCCGATGCGGTCCTAGACCTGTCCTTGAGAATCGCAGGAGGGAAGTTACACCGAAGAGAAACAGGATACTACTAGGAAACGGAGAGAGTTGAAGGAATCAAACCGAGAGCGAATGGCAGGAGAAAGCAAGAAGAGCTTAGCGTAATCAGCGAGACATTCAGAATTCCTCTTGAACACCTTTAGCAACTCATGATCAGGCATGAACGACCTTGTCACGACTTCAAAATACAGATAAACATTCACACGTGTCCCCAACTCATTGTTCGCTGCCTTTGAAATCTGCTCCAGCCAGTCTCCCTCACCGTCGAGTGCACCAGTCGTAGCAGCCACTCCTTCACCGATCCATGAATCGCTGCGTCTCTCATCGAACATCGCAGCATTTCGTGCCTCGTCCAGCTCTCCGCTCGAGAAAAATCCAGCTCGCACAATCCTCGACCGCCTGAGAACGCATCTATTCCACCCACCGTTCCTTCTGGCCCGAAATCCGAGGTTCCTAACAGGAAAACTGATGGTCGCTGGTCGCCGTTGGTTCTTTCCTCCCGAAATAATTATCTCCATGTCCATACTCTCCTCTCGTTTCCTCGGAAAGCATAAAAGCTTGCAGTCAAGTATCTCCCCAGCTAACAGAACCCACCATCATCCAAGCTCCTGGTTCCCTATTTTCCATCCGAGGGTACATATGGGCGTATTTTCACAAGTTTCTCAAGACGCTTCGATCCGAGGGAACCTGTCTCGACATATAAGGTATATAGTTCAGTTCCACGCAATCGGCTTGGTCCGACATCAATGTCACTCATATTACACCCGCATATCGTCAGTGCGACATCACACTCACGGCCTAACCCATCCTGCCCTCCAATCAGATCCTGCCTTCTTTCCCCTTTCCTGTCAAAAGCATCCTCCTTGCACTTACACCGTAGGCCTAACCTGGCGATGCAAGATTTCGGGCTTCCCGTCATCTCATGCGAACAAGGACTCCCTGTACACCGTTCACCGTTCACCGTTCACCTTGTTATCGTCGGCAGAGATGTAAGACTGATGCATCTAAGTCAATAGGTGTAGGACAATCGACATATGCCCACTATAGTGTCAAAGATCGAATCTCGGCATGTGGGAAAAGGCTAAGTTGTGTCCTCACACCTTCGGGGTTGGTCCCTTGATTAACTCCTTTCTGCCATAGGAGGTACTAGGAGATCAGGAGTACCCCTCCCAGAACTGTTCTTCAGCATTCCGCCTTCATCTCAACGCTGTCCACACTACATCGCGCTGTGTATCATTCAGATGATTACTGAAAGCTACTTATAGAGTAAACTGGCATGATACTTATATCCCAGGAGATACTCGTAAGTCTCCATCAGATAGAATACCTCCTACCGGGCATCTCATAAATTGCATATGTCACTATCGCTGCCTCGCAGCGGTACATAATCGATTAGCTTGGCCCCGTGCCCGCGAAATCCCATTTGGAGGCCTTTTACAACATCCTGACGCTTATAACTGCGCTGAATTACTGCTCAATTGAACTCTGCTCTGTTCGTTTCTCTCACACCCAGCCCAAGGCTACCGATAAGCCATTCAACGCAGATTACTTGACCAGTGTGCACCCACCCGTTGTCCACCATTACCGGGTGTACTCCCGAAGATCCGGAGAGATGATACGCATGAATCCTCATGAATAAGACTTGTCGTAATTCTGAGCCGCAGTGTTGGTCCGCCTGTAGGCTTTATAAATGAGGTGGGGTCTCGTGAGGTAGGGAAAACAATGTAACAGTGTTCTCACCCGTCTGCTCGCCTATAGGTGTGTGCCTCTGTCAGAGTCCCCAGCCTTTACACCATCCAGCCGGGCAGGTTCAGCCCTTGCTTACTGTGCGCGTACGGATCTCGAGCCTCCGACCGACCACACACTCGTATCCTCTGTGCCTCGATGATACGAGGCGTACATGAATCTGACTTGGTAAATTACATTCAAACCCCTTTGAGATTTCTTTTCATCGGAGGAAAAATCCATGATCCGTCGCCTCCCGCATGGAGTTCTGGGCAGGTCACCAAAGCTGCAACCTTCGATGTTTCCCTCTTGACGGTCGTTTGCACCACTCCGACGCACCTACGATTGTACGTTCTATACCAATTTAGGAGGTATCATACGAGTGACGTGTGGTAGATAAACGGATAAACATTAGGCAATAAGCGATAAACAATAGCCAAAAGCCACATGTTCAAGCAAGTCAAAGGGAACCTTTCCCATCGATCCGATCTCCCATTACTTGATACCCAAAGCCCAAGTGCACTTTCCTAGATGGAAACTTGAAGGGTGGTTGAGTCGTCCCTTGGAGCGATGCGTGAGGTTAATCCTATACCATTACTCCGTGCTCGTCCTAGTTGTTAGGCTCAGAAGAAACCCACTTCCTTAACATAATTTATGGCCTCGAGGGCTATACTTTGGTGCGGCATTTCTACGCGCGTGTGGATCCTATACGTGGTTAAATTCGATTTACACGGAATCCCAGATGTTGACTACCCTGCAATTACATTCCCCTTTCAGCATTCAGGAAACATTCGAGTCAAAGATAAAGTCGAGATATAGGTTCGCGTATCTGATACGCATTGATACGACGTTGAGAGTTCCAAGAAGTACGATAACTTCTTGTGTCTTCTTGTGCACTCATACACATAAAGTATGTAGTCATCGCCACCCAAGTACTTTCAAGCACGACTTCTTCTAACCCATCCTAAAACGGAATCCCTAAATTCCACCGGGACGGATAACCATGGCATATGATCGCCTTCCTCCAACTCAACGACTTGAAGATCCTTCCACCCTTCCACAGCATTGACACTTTCTGCGCCATTGACCATATTATCTTTCTTCGAGACGACGGCTAGCAAGGGTAGGCCATGGCATCGCCCGGCATTCAATAGTCCTTCTTCGTTCTGAGTGCGGGCAAGCAGACGAGCAGTAACCTCTCGAGGTTGGATCATCACATGTCCCAAGTAAGAAAGGTACAGAGAGTAGTAGTTGGGGTTTTTCATGAGGGGGGTGAGGGATTGCACGAAGTTATCAGCGGCGGAAAGGAAAGCAGAGACGTCGGTGGTTTGAATCAGGGACGGAAGGCCTTGGAGAATGTGGGGCAGGCCGACTTTGGCCATAACAGGACCCATATATGGAAGAGCAGAGACATAAATTATGCCGGAGAGGTAGGACGGAGGCAGAAAGGTGAGGATGTCCGTGATATTCGTGGCTGTAGAGTTCGCATAGGAGATGGGGATGAAGACAGGGGTTGCGAGGTTACGAGAGGAGACGTTGGCATCAAAACTTGGCAAAAGATTGACACACGTACCTCCAAGGCTCCTGATCCATTCGTCCGCCGACCAACAGCATAAACGTGGGTTCCGAGTAACACAGGCGTTTCGGAGGCGATATAGTCCAGATGTCGATTCAGAAGGTGGCGTTACGGTGATTTTCAGTTCATTTCGGGTAATTATTGAAGTCAGCGATGAATATCTGATACGAAGTAGAGAAAATAGAGAAGAGATGGGATCCGAAAATCCGAAGAATTATGGGGAAAAGAAACTGGTGCTTACCATCCCACGACAAAGGGCTTGGAAATGTTGAGGGAAGTGACCACTGACTCAAAGTCCTCGCAGAGGCGTTTTGATTCCCAAGCGGCTTCTTCAGTTGGTTTCCCGCTTCTTCCATGTCCACGCATGTCGTAACGGATCTAAACATAAGTATGTATAGAAGGTCAGTGGGTATACGCAAGGCAAGGTTCAGRGATTGGAGAAGTCAAGAAGCACGCAGAACGACCGCNNCCNNTCAGAGATTGTGAGCGATTWGGAATGATTGGTGCACATTACACCAACGACTCGGTAAATGAAACAGAATGGTGTGTGCATGTAAGGTAGTCACACATGAAACCCGAGGAACGTTTGTGTGAGGGAACGCACCAAGTAAGCCTCCTTCGTCCACTCTGGATCATCAAATATAGCGTCGAATGCGACACCACTCATGGAGAACCCATGAATGAACACGATCGCGGGATGMGACGGATCGCCCTTCGCATCAACGTGGATCTCCGTTCCATCAGTTGACGTGACTTTGGTCGTGGYAAGCTTAKTGAATGGTGTCGCGCCCATCGTGCAGAARACGATCAAATGTTCGTATGRTGTGATTGCTTCARRAGCGTAAGTAAGTCTCCGTTCATTAATTATGAGGCAACGAAGGCTGACATAGGATAGGATGCGTTGCGTAACTTCAAGATGCGAGAAATAGCAGGAGTAAAYGGTGATGATATGAAGTAGTCTGTKGAAGGATGCKGCGAGTATTTCAGGTTTCGCATTATGGSGGCGAATCAGGGCGAACGTTCGTGTRCTCAGGTATNNANNCCCGCCGGTGTCTTGGTACAAGGAAACCATTTCTGGGGGCCAAGTCGTACGTTAAGTGGGCGAGCATTATGCAATGTGGGGGAGGGGTGCTAGTTTCAGTGAACAGAGGAACTTTATGAGAAGCGAAATCACGGCATCGAGAGAACGATACTATTACTTACGTTGACGCGATAAGGCCAGCACTTATGTATTACTTACACGCTCCAGACGGCGTCCATAGTAATAAACAGCTAGGCCAGTACTAGTTGGAGCTTGAAACGGTCATCTACGTGTATTCTTGGACTTGAAAATTACCGGCGAGGGTGTGCACTGATGAAGGACGGTTCATCATGCAAACCTCGGTGCCACTCTTAGAAGGGGGCAGGGGGCTCACGTGAGATGCAGGGTCAATGGCCCTTTGTTTGTGCATGCGTTATCTACCACGCGCTTGTTGCCTCTCCAGACCATTGTCGTTGACSGAATCGCTGTCTGAAGGGTACYGTTGGGCRGTTGTAGGGTTACTGTTGTAAAAGACACGTAGAATTAGTTCGCAGTCGAGCAAATATGTCTGAGACTGTCGAATTGAAGAAACTGGTCAAACAGTTACAAAATTCACCGACSGACAAGGCGAGTGCGTTTTCCCTATGGTCAACCCGTTAAATTTGTTTCGGCTAACCCATCATCCCATTGACAGGAGATTCTGGACATCCTTCAGACGTTGAAGAAGGAGTATARAGTCAATGAGGCTATCTTGAGGGTGAGTTGTCTATRGCCACAYGTCTTTGCCTCCTAACACTAACACCGGGACATTCAGGAAAGCAAGGCTGGTCTRGCAATTGGCAAGCTACGYACGCACGCAAARAAAGAAGTCGCAGATGCTGCCAAAGAACTTGTCAAAAAGTGGAAAACCGAGGTTGAGAGGGCGAAAGCAGGTGYAGCTAATCATGGAGGTGCTGGARTGGCCAAACCRCCACCAGGTGCGNNNCTGCGCTCGRTTTAGGTGCATCTCTT
>JAPEVF010000488.1:24185-34634 GCA_029747585.1 Pleurotus djamor
ACAGAACCACTCTCTTGTGGCGTCGCTGCTATTCCTCCACCTTAGCCCCATCAAATTCTAGCGTCCGACATCCCGTCCTTATAAACCTTTGCGCGAGCCGATAGTATCTAGTAACCTCTCATGGCCATGGACTCAGTCTCTCGTTGGCTTTCTGCCCCCTCTTGGTTTCTCGAAAACACCTCATCACACTCCTTGCGGACTGCGTCCTTATACTTTTCCCCGATTCTACTTGTTGCTTTGATACGGTACATTTCCTCTCCGCGACGCTCCCTCCCCCCAGGTCCTCGGGGCCTCCCCCTCATCGGCAATGCCCATCAAATTACAGGGAAACTATGGCTTACGCTCGAGAAATGGAATAAAGAATATGGTTTGTGTNNNCNCTAAGCATACCACACAGGTTTTCATGAATTTCTTTCAGGACCTGTCGTTTATCTGAACCTCCTTGGTCAAGATATGATTGTACTGGGCACTCACCAAGCTGCAGCGGACCTCCTCGACCGCCGGGCAGCGATATACTCCGACCGTCCMAGAAACGTCGTCACGAGYATCCTTAATGGGGATTTAAACTTTGCTTTTGTGGGTGATGATGATAAATGGAAGCGTCATCGCAGAGCGGCACATGAGTAAGTTGATCCATTATGGACTTTACACCCGGTMRGAGAAACTTAGTTTGATTATCTCKTAGTGCGACAAGCATCCAGGCTGCGAGRCAATACGCGCCRTTCCAAGAAGCCGAATCGGTTATCCTTGTTGAACAACTYCTTCGGTCCCCAGAAACTCATGACAGCCATATACGCCGCGCTGGTACCTCGATGCTCATGTCGATTATGTACGGCAGGCCACCCGTGCAAGATTCCTCCGACCCGGTTATACAGCGKGTCATATCGAATGCTAACAGAACGYTATCAGCTTCCATGCCTGGCGCATTYATGGTGGAGTATTTCCCATGGATGATGCATCTGCCTAAATGGATGTGAGGCCCTTCCTTTTSAGTCGTGCTTAGGAATCTCCCTCARCYATTGTGACTCTCYTAGGTGCYCTTGGAGGCGATGGGCGGAGGAGTGGCACCGACGTGACTCGGTCCTATTTGAGGGTTTGCATKGTGAAGTAGTAGCTCGCATGGTGTGTACTCCTTGTGTCGACTCAATRTATCCTCACCATTTTRTGGCCGACAGTCTGAGGGYGCACAGAAGCCCAGTGTTCTCACGAACATCATTCAGGAACAGAAAAAGCTGGGATTGAGTGACCGGGAAGTTGCTTGGTTGTGCTCTGCACTGAAGTGAGTTGTGGGCCCTCGTGGATGTCACTATTCCCACTGACTGTGACAAGCTCTGCTGGGTCAGAAACTGTACGCCTCTCTTTTCTCTAGCAATTTCCAATGCATCAACTTCTATCCAGATGTCAGGTCAAATGTCTTGGTTCCTTGTAGCTATGATTCTGCATCCAGATGTGCAGAGTCGTGCACAAGAGGAACTCGACCTTGTGGTAGGCCGTGACCGCATGCCCTTGTTGAGTGACTACGACCATCTGCCATATCTYAATGCCGTCCTCAAGGAACTTCTACGCTGGAGAAGTGTCGGGCCACTCGGATTCCCGCACCAATCAAGGCAGGACGATTACTACAATGGSCATTTCATACCGAAAGGGACCTCGTGCCTTGTCAATGCTTGGTATAGTCACTCTCCTTGTGAAACGCTCCTTGCATAACATAACATNNTTNCAGGGCGATGAACCATGATACTGCGGTCTATGGGGCAGATGCYGACCAGTTTCGACCAGAGCGGTTCTTGACRGGCGATGGAACCTTGGCTCCTATGCCCCCTGACACGAAGGAAGAGGGGCATGTCACCTACGGTTTCGGTCGGAGGCACGTATCTACTTCTCTAGCGTCTGTCCCGATCCCAATGATYTCAAACGCAGAATCTGTGTTGGGAGGCACATATCTAACTACAGCATGTTCATGTGGATGGCCTCTATCCTTTGGGCATGCCGTATATCGCCTKGTAAAGATGCCAGCGGCATCTCAAAGTTACCGGATGCAGAGGCAGTCATTGATGGAGCTTTCGCTGTGTTCGTATTTTACCACACAAKCCTTACCGTTTCATTACTTAYTCACCTCSATCTCACATCTCAGTCGTCCYGCACCRTTTTTGTGTTCCATGACCRCCAGATTCGCCGAGGTCGAAGGTATCATCACGGAAACCAAGGAAAGGTACGGCGTGRATGATTCTTGAATTCATCGTGGTTACTCTTCAATSTTGWTGTACTGAGAGAACCRGTCTACTTRTCAAATTTAAACAAATCACGGTCATCTCTTATGCGAGATCGTGCATCCTRGCCACTATGCATCTGTGAAATCGGCGCACATCGTGGTGCAACCCACAGCTTATCGGGAAACCCCGATGGATGARCAACAATGAGCACCCTGGTTTTCGCGCTCATCCATATGGCTACCGTCCACCAGGTCTCTAGCGGTTCATCGTTTGCTCGATTAGTATTCTTTCTCGGGCTCTRCGGGTTCCAGGCTAGTCAAGCMTTTACCGCCTAGTCACTCTAGAAGCTTAGCGTGCGTCYTCTTTCRTAGGAAGTCCCTTGTCTAAACTTCGGACCTTCCGAAGCATGCGTGCAGAATGTGTCGCCTGCTGTTTCAGAACAACGCTGAGCACCGAACAAGCAAGCTGTCCTATGGAAGAGGGTTGCGACTCTCAAGTTCAGCCGCGTCCAGAGTATAAAAGAGGTCGACAGGTCATCAGGAAGAACCCATCTTCTACTTGATAACTCGCAGAGCTTCCTCGATAGTAAGTTCGCCTCTGCCAGGCAACTCNNGRTGCTCACATAYCCAATMCAGTGAAAAGCTTGTTCGCATTGTCTGCCCTTCTGCTAGTCGCTGTGACCAGTGATGCCGCCACTGTGACTTTCTCTCGCGAGAAGGGTTGCAATACGGTATCTCAGACTTACCGTGGAAACTGCAACTTCTGCGCTGATCCTCCTGGTGGTATGTTTTCAGTTCTAGCCCATGCTCTCGAAGYGTATTGATAGCATACCGTGTTGTAGACTGGAGCTCTATCAGATTCTCCGATATCTCAGGCAACCACAGGGTGACCACCCATAATCAAGACCGCTGCACACCAGCCTCACAAGTTGGCCAAGGCTATGGCCCTGCTTGCTGGAATCAAGGTCGAACGAAGCTTCGCTCGGCTTGGGTGGCTTGTCCTGGCCAAAGGTAAGACGTATTTCTGGTGCAGATGTGGTTCTTCTGATCTGACTATCATGTACATAGACGCCTCGCCAATGGGACCATTGTTAACGAGGCCGATGTTGACGAGGCCGAAGTCGCTTGATTAGTCATTTCCAAACCTTTGTATCCGCCACTTTTGGTAATCCGAACATTCAAGCGTACACTCCGCGATGCKTCCCACTCACTGCTCATCTTGACAAGTACCGACTTCGTGCTTCAAAGTTATTTTTTCAGTCCATCTTGGTTATTATTGAGGTTGCCGACGTCACAAGGCCTCGTCGCATTCTAAATATTCCTCGGTATCCCACTCTGTGGACTCCCATTCACCCAACATTCACCAACACTCACGTCACAATGACTGAAAGGTTTGGCTATGATCATTGTCTTTCATCATTGAACCATATATTTCTGAGGTGGCAGAGTCGTTCCGTAACGTCGCCATGTGTATTACTCAAGATGGTATGCAAACGCCGTACAATCATCGCCCGTCTGCTGATGATCGCCCCGCTTTAGCCGCGTGACCTACGCTTGTTGCCAGATCATCTCGCAACCCGGAACACTCAATAGTCCGTAACATATAGCAATGCGCGGGCAGACATCTTTTGTCCGACGACACAAATCTCAGACTGGTCTGACCGGTAGACTTCGTCAGCTTTCAGCATAGTCTAGGAAAAGCTAGTTGCCTCGACCTCGCCGCCATCTCCTCAGGAGTCCCCACGTTCTTCTGGACAGTTCGCATCAACGGATAATAAACAAGGTGGAGCAAGACCCACGGCGTCTTCCAAAACATATCACCCACACTCATGTATGCAACAAAAACATAGCCCGTATTCCCTTGCGCTTCCAAAGGCTCCAAGGAACGTCGCAGAAAACGCAAGCTCTGACATCGGCGCACGTTGAAACACACCGAAGCCAGGTCAGATGAATCTTCTTTCCTTTTGCCGGTACCCAAGGTTGATAGTGTGCAGCGAACATACAACAAACGTGGTGTTCTTTGCGGATGAACTGAACTTCCTATGAACATGACAACTCTGTGCAGTGGTGTACTTATCTTTTCCACCCCGCGAAACGGTTAAATACTCGACACTCTCAAGCTGGCGAAACTCAACCCCAAGTGCAAATCGCCCTCTAAGCCATGTTGTTCTCTCGAGTCCTCTCTCTCATTACTCTGTTTGTTTCTACAAGCCTGACCAGCACAGTCGCGGCGTCCGCCACTCCATTGACCGACATTGTCGCAGACAAACGTCAAGATGCAGGCAGTGGAATCATGGATATCCTCACGACTCTCAAGGCCTCGACCGATGTGATCCTCCCGCAGATAGGTCTGTCCTTGCATCTCCCGTCGTTCAGCTATGTGTCACCTTGCTGACTTGCTGGGTATACTCTAGGTGCCCTCGCTGGCGGTGGTAATTCTAGCACAGATGAGATGACGACCTTGTTCGGTCAGCTCACTGACGCTCTCAATGATGCGAAGACCTCTATATCAGAGCTTCAGAGCAGTGGCTCTAGTATCTCTGCAAGGCAAATCGTCGATATTGCTGCACTCGCTAATTTGCTCGCTGGAATCATCACGGTGCGTAGGAGAGGGCTCATCTATCCCCGCAACAACTAATGACCATCAGGATATTGTAACGACTCTGACTGCTATCGGGGACCTCCCCATTTTGCAACGTCTCATCCCTGGTATCGATGTAGCATTGGCCGAAATCCTCGCAGCCGTTGGTCTCCTCCTGGAAGGAGTGTTGACCTTAGTTCGAGGGTTGTGAGTATTTCTGACTCGGTCTTCTTCCTCACCGAGTCACTCACCAACGACTTTACAGGCTTTTAGGACTCGCTGGTCTGCTCACACCCTTCCCTATCCTGGGAGGTATATTGGCTGCTTAGTTTTATTTTAAACCTCAGCCGAAGTATAAGTTCAATAGGGGGCATCAAGCCCATTTTCCCACCAAGCTAGGATCAAACTGTATTAGCCACACAATGTAAAGTTACTATGTATGTCATGAAGGATCCATGAAGGATCCGCTCCACCACGTACCCTCGTACTCTCAGATGTTTCAGCTTGCTTGAAATGGGTGAAGTCGCCGTCGAGTCTTGGAGCTTGACAACTTGCCCACGTTCTTCGATGCCACCGCTTCCCATCGGGCATCCAACTGCTGCTGTCCTGGTAATCAACGCAGTAGGCACGTATCTGCGTCCGTGTGTTGAGTTAACTCAATACTTACTCATAGCACCTTACTTATGGCAGTGCTAGTTCTATTTTCGTTCACTCGGAAAAAGTCATTTAAGGACTGGGTCCCTCCTTGAATCCATACCCTCTGCACCTCGTTTTAGCGGTTCCAAAAATGACGACCAATCTCCTGTTCATTTGTCTCTTCTTCCTTCCACTAGCTGTAAATGGAGCCAGTCAGCGCAACATCACAATCGATGATGTGCTGGGGGACCCCATTACTGGACATCCCATTCAATATCTCCCTCGGGACGCGTGGAATAATGGCAGAACTTGTAGCGTCTGTGAAGCACGGCTTGATGAGTCTTTTCTCTATCAGGTGATTGTCGATACATTTTGCACGATGACCCAATCTCATGATGCTCTGATTCAATGCGCACCTCATTCAGGGCACTTGGACAGACAATACTTTTACGGGAGCAATCACCAGCGCTGACAGGGAAACAACCTCTGTCAAGACAGCAACAGTTTTGTTCAACGGCAAGTGCATATTCTCTTTGTAGTTGGTCCGACGTTCTCATCGTATTTGTTCTTTTCAGGCACTGCCGTTTATGTCCAATGCATAATAGCGCGTACTACGTTCCAGCCCGTAGGCACATCGGACATGCAGTTTTTCCTGGATGGTCAACTCGCAGGTGCCTTCACCCACAACCCCCCNTGGAACTCTTGGCTACGACTACAATGTCACTGTGTTCTCTAAAATTAGCCTCGAACCCGGTGAACATGAACTTCGAATACAAAACGGACGCATCGGTGGTCCCACCGCGCTCATCCTTCTTGATGCGATCATATATACGTACGTTTTCTGATTGTTTCACTGATCTTTCGTTATCTACCGTCTGACCCTCAGGCCCATAGCCAGAACGTTGACGATGTTGATGATGCTGCCAATGATGATCAGAAGGCCGCATCAACCCCCGCAAGATCTCGTGTCATTCCTGTAGCCATAGGAAGCACCGTCGGAGCATTATTGGTACTAGGGTTATCCGTCTTCTTCTATCTACGGCATCGTCGACCAGGCTCAACTGACAAAGAAGCTGACGTTCCCACTGGACGCCGTCTCTTCATTCTCCCTTCTGCGCCTTCGCCAATCACCCCATTCCCTTCACACCTTGTATCAAGCACAGATCCCCTTACACAGGAACTCAAATTAGATTCACTACGATCAAGTTCAGCTCATTATCGCTCTTCCAACATTTTGGGACCCCAACATTCTGTGACTTCTGATGGTCGTATCATTCCATTCGTCAGTGACAACGGATTCAGCTCAGGACAACCAACGGTATGGGATGTTTCCACCCCAGCAAGTTCAAGGGGTCGCGCTGCACTGGAAGACGGTGCGCCTCCACCACCTTACGAAGGCATGATTGTTCCCAATCGCGGCAACCTGAATCGAGCTTCGGTAGATGTAAAGCGATACACCGGTCACCCCCAATGATGCCAAAAAATCATCTCGAGAGACGCTACAGCGAGCTTATATACAACATCCCAACGCAGAAACGAAATCCCTGATAGGCCTATGTTCCGAGAGTCTCAACGCCATCTCCAAGCACTCTCGCTCCTTGTCTTTACGGCCCTGTAGCCCATACGCTTTGGCTAGATAGTACCAAGCCTCTGGGACATCCCATCCAGAGCCTTGGGTCAATTCTGACAAAATGCCAGCAGCCAAATCAATATGATCGAGGTGAATCCCTCCCTCCCTAGGTGTTAGATAAAGACGACAAAGATGGACCGAGGCGGACACATTGTCTGTGTCAAGGAAGAGCCCCTTTTGAAGAGCGTCTATGGCGTGTCGATGATGATTGAGAGCACTATAGTATAATCCGAGCTGGAAAGGATATAAATGCAAGTACCACGTAGGTGAAACGAACGACAAACGTACCTGGATCCAAACATTGGGATTATCTTCGTCTCGAACCTCGGCTTCTTGAATTGCACCTTTCGCTTGTTCAATCTTACCCAGTCGCCGGAAAGTAGCGGCTGACATCAACCACAAGTCGCTCAGAAGGGTATTTTCCTTCTGAGCCCTACCGCCAGGCTTCTTCAAGGCCTCCAAGTTGGGGAGAGAGGGTGGAGGTGGTGGTGGCGGAGATTCAATGAACGAGTTGGAATCTTGAGACTGGATGATCGAACTGATTCGCCGCCTGGAGTGAATAGAGGAGGCTTGGTATGACGACGGTTTCAATGCAGCATGGAAGTCTACCTGAGCTCAGCCTCGAAATCGCGCGCAAATGAATAAAAAAGTAACGAACCTGGCGTTGAGGTGGATCGCCTCATAGGGCCATTTCTTACAACACCATTCCCAATTTTCTTGGATATAGTAGTGATAGTGGCCTGTCCCTTGTGCACTCCGCTTTTTACAAATTGCTGTACGCGCTTCGTGGACTTTTTGGAACTGTCCCTCTCACTTGAATGGGACCTCTTGTGAACCTGTAGTCGAGGTATATGCGTGTGTCGGTGATCACTCGAGTTCTCATAAATGCTTCCTTGATGGTTAGTCCCAATCGTATCAGCGGTCTCTGTATCGGAGGAGGTACGATTAGATTTGGAAAAAGGTTGATGGGGCGTATCAGGGGTGGCAGGAAGGATATTGATGGGTATTGGCGGAGGAAGGGAGTGTGCTGGGGGAACGATCTCCACCGTCGGGGTGCTGGGGTGGGAGGATGTCGGTATGGGGCTGGGGAACCCCATCCAATGACCTTCGTTCTGATCAAATCAATGAGGAGACGGACAAATATAAAGGAAGGGCCTGACCCTGTCTCGGAACGATACCCCTCTTCTCTGCAATCCAGGAAAAGACATCCAACCATTTCACCTCTGCAATTTCTGCGCCTTCAACGTATTCAGCGATTGCAGCCCGTGTCATTCGAAGTTGCAGAGCGAACTCGAATTGATCCTGCTCAGAAGGTCTGGGATAATCAGTCACAGGTGCTAGAAGGGTATCCGAAGGCGGTAGAGTGCATGCCCCGGAGGGTATCAGCGGAAGGGGCTCGATATCCTGCGTCCTGCTGCTACCAGAAGCACTCGGTGCATATGCGGGATGATGGAAGAACTGCCCATTGCCGATACTCTCCGATGAAATGTGACCATTTCGACTTCTTTGCGATACACCGTTCATCGCAGCATCAAGGCTGTTCCGAGGGTTTGCAACCGTCGGAGTGGAGTTTTCGTCCTGAATCCCTTGCTCGGTAGCGTCCTCGTCTTCTGCTGCCTCACCGATGTCAGCCCCGCTATCCAAGATTTCCATCGCAGCTTGCCACTTCTCCGCGCCAGAAAGTAGTAAACCCATTAAATGCCAATACCGTAACTCCCCTGGATCAGTCTCCATGGCTTGCCCGGCATACACGATGGCTTGGTCGAGATCTTGAGCAGGTCCAGGGCGAGCGAAGGATAAGGCTAAATGATAAGCAGCGGCGGGCGTTGGGAAAACATCGAGTGAGCGAAGTAGATGTGTGTGAGACAGTGCAAGATTGGCAGGCCGAGAGTATGGATCATTTGCTAGAGATTGGGCGGGATTTAGTAACGCTGGAAAGCCTTGAACGGAGTCAAACCTTTTAGTGCAAGGGTACTACGCCATACGCCTTCCGCTAGTTCCACCGCAGCGACGAGGTCATGATCTTCTGAAGGGAGTCTTGTCCGAGCTTTGGCTATGATATCTCCGACTTCCTTAAGATCATCCATATACTTTGCTTCCTTAGAAACACTTGCCAACTTGCATAGCATCCTAGCTCCTCGAGTCAAAGTCTCCACCCAATGCCTGTCTGTATCCACATCGACAGATAGCGCTGTTTCTGTTTCTGTTTCTGTTTCCTCAGCATTACGAGATGAGGAAACAGATTTCCCACTATCACTCATCAAGGTTTGATATGCCTTTCCAACGACCTGTATGTATAATCGTAGAGTCCGCTTCGCTAGAGACGCGTCGCCGGAAACGTAGAAAAGACGCGACATGTGTCGATATATGCGTGGACAATTGAAGGTAAGCCTTGTGGCCCACCAGAGCACCTGTGAGAGTTGAGTTATTACCATCACCGAATGTATGATGAACGTACATCAATAACCCACCCACAATGCTCACCAACTGCACTGCCGGCTTCCCAGACAGCCACACAGGAATCCACAAAGTCTTCTACTTTAATGTTGCGTTCACCCGCACGCGGAAATTGTGTGCAGACGTCCAAGACAGAACGGTATTCCTGGGCAACAGCTCTCGCTACATGAAGCCACTGTGGAGACTTGTTGTCGCGAGACTGGATACTTGACGGGGTTT
Source organism: Pleurotus djamor (assembly GCA_029747585.1). Taxonomy (NCBI): domain Eukaryota; kingdom Fungi; phylum Basidiomycota; class Agaricomycetes; order Agaricales; family Pleurotaceae; genus Pleurotus; species Pleurotus djamor. The sequence goes on from JAPEVF010000488.1 coordinate 33,921, forward strand.
TAGGTCGCCCTAAACTTGGTACATGAGGCGAACCATATAAAACCACTAGAGCGCGAAGATGCAGCGATAAGATGATGCTTCGATGCTGAGTTCGAAAAGAAGGGGGCCAGTAAACGCTGCACGCCATGTAATGCTTCAACCAAAGCCAGATACAATCGACGCGTGACAAGTCCATGCATCGTAGGTTCCCCGAGGTAGCGCACAAGGCCACGGCACGCCAGATCAGCCTTTCTATCCATCGCCATAATTCACGAAAATGGGAGAAGTTCATGTTCAGTTGACCAGTATGAGCGGCTATGGAAACCATTTCTGACTCGAAAAGGCTGAGGAGTGGCAAAGCTCCTCCGTAGGCCCTCAGAGGGACGAGCGAAGAGGAATCGTCGGAAAGCTTTTCATATGACATGCCTGGATAAAATATGGTAGCCGGGCTACAACGAGTTTATGGGGAACGCACCTTGGAGACATAAACTCCGAAAAGTCTCTGTCATGGCCCAAGCCCTTCCATCCTTGATTTCATCGATGGACACAGTAGACCCGGTCGGCAAAGTACCACTGACCGATGACACCGATGCATCTGGGGTTTGCAAGGACAAGGTATTAGAGCGTAAAGATGCGGGAATTTCTGGTATGTGATTTGTTATATGGGAAACGTCGGGGACCTTGCTGAAATGCGATATACACTCTTCAGGCCTATTAAGGGCGTAGGCGTAGTAG
>JAPEVF010000489.1:0-34585 GCA_029747585.1 Pleurotus djamor
TTATCTCGAATTGACTCATTCTCTCCCTTCATCTTTCAAGTCTCATCATTGAGTAGCTTGCAATGTTCCCCTACTTCGAAGACACCCTCTAAAGATCTTGGAACGATTGTCTTACGAATCCGACGCGTCAAAGTTAAAGACTCACAACACCCCGCAAATCCACTCCAACCCATTCCCCCTCAGGCTTTGGGCAAGCGGAAAGCGGGGGACATCTATGTTGGGTACGCTATCTTCCGTTGCTCGTCCTTCAAGCTAAAATGAGCATATTTGTCTCAGATACGGCGAAGATGTCCCTGCAACCTCACAAAGACCCAAGACCTGGTCGGTGGAGTCATATGATCCAGAAGATGGCGACAGAGCCGTCACATATGTTTCCTTCGTCTTTCGATATCGCTCTACGGAATTCCTCCAGTCACAAGGTATCATGCCGCCACCCAAGAAAGTCATAAGCTCTGTCACTATCCCGTCGGCACCTACGAGGCGAATAGCCAGTGCTCCCGCGATCCCCACTCTACGAGGCAGTGGACTCCCTTCCACTTCTTTGCTATTCTCAACAGACTCCCCTACAGACTCCCGTCCGCAATCTCCTGACACGCCCAGTGTTTCGACTCAAACTGGTGCTTCAGAGAGGACGACTAGAAATGAATCCCGCGGAGATGGTCCTCCAATTGCTAAGAGAAAGAGGAAACCGAATCAAAGTGATTTCCTCAGTAATGTGCGTTCCTATCCCTTTCGCTTCTTCGTGTTCGTAATCTCATGTCCAATCTAGGGTCCATATCGTCTACGTCGTCCTTCGGACATGAGACGCGCAGTATCCTGGCGCGCTCCCAACTCCGTCCAACCTCTATCCAAGCATTCCTCCAAGCTCGCAAGTAACTCAACAATATCACAACGCCATACTCACGAAGAACCGGTCACGTTCAACAACCCATTCGCCAGCTCTGCTTACCCCTCACCAATCTCGCGCAATAACAGTCTCCTTATGCCCTTGGGTTCATCCGACACCGAGGAGTCGAGTCCCGAATTTAACAGCCCCACTTTCTTTGAGGGAGGGAGCCAAGACACCGTTGATAGTGTTCCAGAGTATGACTATGGGAGCTCTAGCTCGGCGATCCGTGCATACTACACCTCCTTGGCGGATGGTAGCTTCGGGTTTCAGTCACCCTCTCCCCCAAAGCACGATTGAAGGACTCCTCGACTTCATCCCATCGTCGTGACGAAACACCGTCTGGGCCTTTCCCTCCCCGCTTTCCTATCAAAATGTTTTCTATGAACTCAGCTGGACATCCACGTCTCCTCGCTTTCCTACGCTTTCCATTTGTCGATCTCACTGCTATCCATATCGCTTTGTCCCCCGCTTCATCAAGTTGCTCTTCCCTGTTCCTCCCTGTTTATGCCTTCACAGCTTTTTATGTCTAAATTGCTTTGCTGTATTCTGTCGCTTTGGCGGATTGTTCATAAAGAAAATTGATATTACGTCTCACATGAATATGTCGTACCTTACTGATTCCTGTTTAACGGGTGCCTCCACCGCCCTTGTACTTTGGTAGCGTAGATTGTAACCCTTGTGTAGCCGGTCGATTGTCACAGCTTTGGTAGATAGCTACGGTAGATGCTGGTCTTTGAGAAATATACATATGTGTGCGCGAACTGATGACTCCTAGAAGATATTTACACCAAAGAGTTGATATAGTTCTCGATGTCTATTGCGCCGCCAACTAGATGAGCTTGCGAAATGTCAAGGGAAATCAGCTACTTACTCGCATAACCGTTGGAAGCAATATTCATGGCATCGTTCGCATTAGGGTTCAGACCGTGTGCTATTTCGTACGAGTCTGGGATACCGTCTTTGTCTGTATCTACTGGAGCCTTCGGAGCGACACGTCAGTATGGGGTGTTCACGCAGTGACCGGATTACATGACTTACCGTGCCACCAGTTATAGGACCAGGCCCATTCATTGGTGCTGCATTCTGGTCACTGATGAGTGCGCCGACTTTCCCAAGGGAAGCAAGCTCAGTGTTTATGAGGTAAGTGTCCACTCTATCCCTCGATTTACTAGCCCCAGCGGAAGCTCGAACTCGAGCAAGCGCATCGGTTGGGCTAAGGAGATTGTTGACGGTTGGATAGGGATACTTCTGCGATTGGAAGTCAACAGCTGAGTAGTTCTCGGTGGTTGCAGAGAGGATGAAGCCGTTCAGAGTACCATCCTAAGGATCAGGAAAAAAGAGTCAGGGGAATGGAGGGAAGTTGGAGTGGGGAAGGAGAGGCACCTGATCAGGATCGTAGTAGTTATTCGACACGTATGTATGGAAGTTCTCATTTCCTCGGGTGAATGGATGAATCGTCGTGGAGGGACCGCTGAGGAAACCTCAGTTTGGATGCTGCGAACGCGAACATAATAGTAAGGCTGACCTGATGAAAATGTTGTTGATAATATTCGCCTCGGATGGTCCAGCAGAATCACCAGCAATGTATCCTGTCAGATGTCAGATCCTCCTTGAAGTTTCAGAAGAGACGGACGTACCTCCACCGCCACCCCAGTTGTAGACCTTGACAACAACATGGTAAATTAGACTCCGTCATTTCAGGAGAAACTCTACCTGACTCACCACATTGTTCACGAATTCATTGATGCCTTTAACCTTGGGATTACGTGTCTGGTTGTCAATATAAAGCGTGCGGATAATGCTAACACCGCCAGTTGTTTGCATAAGTCCGCCGCAAGAATGCGTCTGTAAGCCTTGGGCAATGATCGAGTCGGATATAGTGACATTTGATACGTCTCCGTTGATTGAAAAGGTTTCGTCGCGGCCCCAAGACACGCTAACGTGGTCGAATATCATGTTCTGGCCGTTGGCGATAGTGATGGCGTCCTTTCCTGAGTCACCTGCAGTGAATGATTGGGTAAGCCATGAGGGTATGTGCTTAATTTGGAGGATAGCTGACCGCCGCGACCCATTCTGTAGCGAATATAACGAGTGATGGTGTTCTTAAAGACACGGATGAGTACGGGCAAGTAAAGTAAACATGAAATACGCTCACAGATGCGCCAGAGTAGGATACTCCATTTCCATAAACCGTGATTCCTGACATTGACAAGAAGGCTTGAGTAGTGATGCAAGATGGGTAGGTACTATGTGGACTGACCTTGACCTGGAGCAGTTTGTCCAGCTATAGTGACGCGACTGCTGATGACCACTCGACTCGAGATATTGATGACANCCCCCTACGGCAAACACCACAATCTTTTGGGACAAGTGAAACGACTATCAGCCCATACGCGAGTGAGCGAACAGGATAAAAGCGTACGCGATTTGACTGAGAGACAGAGTCACGGAAGCTACCAGATCCTGAATCGTTTAGATTGGTCACCACATAGACGCTTCCACTTCTTCCTCCAGTTGCCTGAGCACCAAAACCTAAGAGATCGTTGAGGTCAAACATGAATGCATGACGAGTTGAGGGCGGTCAATCATTACCTTCAGCTCCGGGAAAGGCCAAAAGTGCAGTAGCACATTCGAACGGTAGAAGGAAGAGTAGTAGGGCCGTGAAGGAGAAGAACCAAGTCATAATGTCGCCTGACTCTACATGAAGATGCTGGTCGCTTTATATTGGCAACCACCGCCAAGCAGCCTGAGTGTCACGTCACAGACTCGCCCAAGGACTCGCCATTCATTGATTCAATGTATCGACTTCTGTCGGCTGCTTCTGGTGGAGTGTGGACAACCGAGTTTGTGCCAATTTAATGCCGACAGAAGTAAATTGGGGAGACGGGCCGCCTGAATTGCATGCATGACCAGTGGTACGAATCGTTGAGGACCGGGCGGGCCACGAAATGAACTTGGTCGTAACTATGACCGGAGTTTGAAAGGGAAGCACGAGGACCTCCGAGGCAAACAACGCTAAACCGGAACCACTGGGATGGCCTCCAATATTGTCCTGTATACTTGGCCTGGCCACTGGGATCTGCCTTCCTGGGATCCTTCATCCTTGGCCGCTGTCATCTTCCTCCAGCTCGCCCTTCCCGGAGGATTCACGGTTGCAGAATGCACCAATCCCGACTCTTCGCCTTCAGGTCTGCGTTTCGGACGCGTCTTCACTTTAACACTAATTTATGGAAATAGGACAGCTTCCGTATATTGTTCATGACGCGCAAACTGTGTCGACGTTCCCCTCTATCGTCAAATACGTGTCGAAGGTGAAAGCACCCAAGACAGAAAGGCAAAGACCCCTGGACTTGGACCTCGCGCTGTTACCACTAGAACGCGCTCAGTCTTCTGCCTGGTTGGCACATGTATCAGCGCGTATGGGAGATCTCGTGGTGCGTCGCTAAATTCGATACATGATCTGCTTAATGACACCACGAAGGCGTATGTGTTTTATTCACTCGACGATAATTGGACCAAAATGACGAAGCCAGCTATGGCGGCCGTCCAACCCATTCCTCAACGGTATTACCTACCTGATCGGGTTCGTGAATCGTACAAGCCGCGACTGGAAAGTGTTGGGCTATGGGGTCAGGCTGCTGCTGAAAAGACGGAGAAGAAGCCTTTCGAAAAGCCAACAGCCAAGCCCGAACCTAAAGAAGTCAAATCACAATACCTGCGTGTGTTCGAGCGTCAGAAGGTGCGTGTTTCAAAGCTCGAATTCGAGGACATACAAATTGAACGCCGCAAAACCAGGTTGAGGAATTGGCCCTCAGTACCTTCGATGTTTACAACAGGCTCCTCGGTGACAACCTGTACTTCTACCAAAACCAGTATGTCTTCTCCTACTTATAAACTGGTGCCACTTCTGACAGTTCGCGAAGATGTACATCATTGGACATTCTGTTGGCTGCCCACATTCTCCCTCTCCTCAAGCCGCCATTCCCCGATCCCTACATCCAAAACATCCTCCGGGAGAAATATCCCACACTTGTCGATCACAGTGAACGAATATTAGCTCTTACTCTACCGCCAAGTACTCAGCTGACTCGGATGGCGATCCCCACTTCGTGTGCTTCCCTCTTCCTTTTTCCTCGCGCTACAAATCACGCTCACCGTAACCCAGAGGAAGAAGCTGAAAGGAAGAGGTTCACCAGGATGCGGTGGTCATGGATTGCTTTAGCTGGTGCTAGCGTTGCGTATTATGTTGTATCATTGTCCATGATGGCTCGTGCACGAGTACTCCGTGAGGGGCCTTCGTATCTCGAGCAAGATGACGAGGAGGAAGAAGAGGAGGAAGAGGTGGGCGAAGAGGATGGAGAAGAGGAAGAATGAGCTTGATCTTTAGAATTTATATATTAGCCCCTTTACCGCATAAACCACGTGTGCGTGAAGTGTTTGTGGCCACCAATATCCTTTCCTCTATCCCGCCAACATGGACGACGACCTCATTATCGTGGATGATGTCGAAGCTATGGACATTCAAGAGAGCGCTTCTGCAGCTGTGCATGGACCTTCTGCTTCACCTGAAAACTTCTACCGCACAAGCCATCGGCCAATACGACATGCTGCTGAGCAGGCCATGGCAAGCACATCGCGTCTCCGAAGCACTACACCGCTACACGAAAGCGATACTCGTGCTACTAGATCATCCACGGCGAAGAATAAGCCTCCTCCGAAGCTGAAGCTCAAACTCAGCGAGAAGGCTGCTGCCCAAGCCCCTGGCATGTCGTTCTTGGGAGCGTATGATCGTGAATTGGATTCTGACGACGAAGATCTATCGTTCGAGGAGCAGTTCATCTTGAGGATGCCTCCCGGGGAAGATTGCGAACGTTTGAGAAAGATGGTAGCGAGCCGTGAGGTTTCGAATGATGTCTATTTCCGGTTCAAAGGTGACTGCCATCCATTCTGTGGCTAAAGAGAGTACGACTCTTACCGGACTGCGGACAGACTCTAGACGTGCTCAGTTTCACATTGGAAATACAACATATGCTGCAAAACTCGTTGATCTCCCATGCATAATCGAATCCCAAAAGACACTGGACAACAAACAAATGTTCAAGGTCGCCGACATATGTCAGGTCAATTCCTCCTTGCCGCTCTTTAATGTCATCTAACCGGAATGACTACTGTAGATGCTTGTGGTTGAAAGCACTACTGAAAATGAGGGTACAACGTCTTCTGAATCACGGAATTTCAATATTGAAGAATTCATTTGGCCACACGGCATCACGCCTCCTCTCCGCCACGTCCGTAAGCGTCGCTTTCGAAAGCGAGTCAACAAGCGGGTGGGTTGCATTAATCTATATTGTCTTTTGTCCCTTCCAACTCAATGACAATCATCCAATCAGACCATCGAAACTGTTGAGCAAGAAGTTGAACGTTTACTTGACAAGGACGCTCTTGCTTCTGAGGTCCAGTATGGTACGTTTCCTTCGAGTCCAGGATATTCGTCCTTGCCTCATGAAACTGCGCAGAAATTCTGGAAAACGTCAATCCCGACCTTTCTGACTCGGAGTTCATCGAGCGAGCAGAACCCTTGGATGCCCCAACACCCGCCGTCTCGGACGGAGGCGACCCAGGAACCCCCGGACCTGATGGTGGTGAAATGGATGGTGAAGACGAAGATCATGCGGAGGGTGATATTGATGAAGAACTTGCTGCTGAGTTAGATATGGCTCTTGGTGACGACGGTGGTGAGGAAGAAGACGATGATGACGATGAAGACGATAGTGAAGAGGATGATGAAGATGACGAGGACGATGAAGATGCCCAGGCGAGGAAACTATTGAATGAAGAGATTCGTGACCTGGAGGCTGCGGTGGCCAAGAAGAATCATGAAATTTCAAGTTCTTCCAATCCTCTCATCAAGGTGAGTCCTACTTCCACATATACATGCACTCTATCTCACGCGTTGTTTTAGAAACGATTCGAGGACGCTCTGAGAAAGTTATCGACCGATTTAGAGATGAAGCTTGCTCAGCGCGATGAAATGAAGGAAAAGCAACAACGAATGCAAAAGGATGCTGCTTCTTCAGATGGCGAACTCGCTGCTGATACGGGTGGGGGAATGGACAACATGGAGGTGGACAACGAAGACGATTTGTTTGGCTCAGACGACCGAATGGCATGAGTAGTATTATGTAGTAGACTTCATGTATGGTATGCTAGTAAATGTTCAACTACGAATTCCCAGGCATTATTATCAGAACGGTAAATCGCACATCTCGCACAAGCCAGCATCACCAGTATTGACGAAGGTACATTGGGGACAGGCTTTCCCTAAAGGCTGCGCTTGAGTTGGGCTAGTCTCCCTCGAACTCGAGGGTTGGGAGCTTGCAAGCAGCGTTCCTCCAAAGCCACCACCCTCCTCACGCTGTCTCTTGGTCGGAGGCTCAACTTCAATGTCGGAGTCAACGTCATGCACTTCGTTTTCTTCACGTAAATCCAGTATGTCGTTGGCCAGCAAGCCGAGAAGCTCGGCGGTTGCAGTGTTTTCATGAAGTTCCTTCCCCTGGTAGAACAACCTTTGGCAGATCGTTGGGATGTTGAGTTGGGACTGGATCTATATGGCGCATGTCGTTGACAAGAGAGTTTATTGGTGAAATAGGCTCAGACGCACCATGACCTTGATATCTTTCACCGTCGATTGCTTCGTGATATTCAGCCGCCGTTTCTCTCCTGATTCCTTTACCTGGCGAAGACGCTTCGACTGCCTGGCTCCGGTCTGAAGAGAACCGTAGGTCACAATATCAGGTTTGGCCTTCTCTTCTTCCGTTCGAAGGATCCGTATCGTGATCTCAGTGGATTCCCACGTAGACTGCCTGAGGAAGGAGGATTCGGTCACTCGTCACTATCAATGGTGGAATGGAACTAGGTTCGTTTACCTTTCGCGACAACAAGGCTCGCAAACCCCCATGTCGCAGACATAACGAGGGAATGGTATATCAGGCAGTTTACGCTTTTCAATCGCGATGAGAGGGCTGGCCGAGTATCTAACAGCCAGGATTCGTTCATCAGAAGTCGTAAGGTTCGAAGAAAAGAAAGAACTCACAGTTCACTAAGAACCTGCCAGTCAACAAGTTTAACGACAGAAAGCCGCATGTCCATGTCGTTGGGACTGTTTGGGTCAAAATTGAGCATGTGATGCTTGCATAGGTACGGTGTGTTGTCGACTATATCGGGGCGGGATAGCTCAGTGGGCTTTAATAACCACTGGCGCCACGATCGGATAAATTGGGTCGGGACAATAGCGCACGGAACGTTCTCAAGCAAAGCCATGTTTCCATTCAAAGCATTGTCATACATGTGCTTGAGCCGAGCCTAATCTCATTGAACGCATGAGAGAGCGCCTAGAGATAGATTAAACGAAAATTTCACCTTCTCATCCTCAGCTTGCTTGCGCACAGCTAGCTTGTGACCTCGCGATTCATGAACTTCGGCTTCACAAACCGGACAAATCTCACTGCTGCCGTCGACTGGCTCCCATGATGAAAACAACTGTTTGAGGAAAGAGGTGGCCTGCCAAATGTGATTTGCCAGAATTGAGGCTAAGAAAATCGCCGACGACGAACCTTGGCATTGATGCGCATGCGACTGGTCGTGTTCATAGACAAACCACCATGCTCACACGCGACGTGAGACACATACTCCGGCGAACTCGGGGAGGGATCGTCTTGATTGGGTACATGCATTTTAGGTTTTGCGAGTCGCCAATCTTCAAGAAATTGAGCTTGGCAAGCCTTGGGAAAGCCATCACCACAAACCTCTGAGCCAGTGCTTTGATATCCAAGCCGTAGAACAATCATCTTCTTCGTTGAGTAATTTTTCGAGGTGTCGCACTTGTTGTGGGTGTTGAAATTGATACAAACGCTCTACGGGAAATTCAGCTTATTCGGGGGGCTGAGGAGCTGTACACACACCAGAGAATATCTGATCAACGCAAATGCGACAAACATCGCTAGGATGGAGTACATGTTCAAAGGCGCACTTGGTATGCCCCACAATCTTGTGGTAAGCTTGCTGAGGATAGGGTTAAATGAGCTCATCGTATATCAGGATAATATCCTGACCTGCGTGATTCTCTTCATTGACTGGGCTCGAGAGGGATCAAGACGCTTGTGCTCGCAAAGGATATCATCCACCGCAATCGTGCATAGTTCAGGTTTAGGGTCAGAAGTTTTCTCGGCTTGGCTGGAGCGTATATCAACAGAGTGCTTTGATATCCACTCCTTGAGAGCATCCGCACTTGCAACGACAGCAGGCTATCAACAGTTGTGAGTCGACTAACAGAGATAACTACTGATGTCACATACCTCCGAGACAGAAGTTAGCTGCCAGGTCTTCAAAATGTCCAACACTCCGTCTCGCAAAGTTTTGAACGCGATCTTGGCGTCCTTCTTTCTAATTTGTCTTTCAATGAGAACTTGGTTGAGAAAGCTCGAAACGTAGCCATACTTTAGTCGAAACGTTTCACACTCTTCATCATGAGCTGCGTTGAGACGGCGAACATCCTCCATGGCGCGCTCAGGGGGGACAGGAACATCGCGCTCTTGCTCTCGGTCGGCACTGACATATATCAACATGTACGCATCCTTCGACGATATGTCGCTATGGTAGGTTGGATCACGTTGTGTGTTCAAGATGGGTAAGACCTACCTCGGTGGCTTGGTGGTCTTGGGTGGACTGACAAGCATTATCCTGCATGACGAATTATGGACTGAATTTATTGCCAAGATGGAAGGACAAGAAACGCACTCGTCGTCGCTATCTTCGACCAGACGTCGTTTCTTATTGGCCCTAACATTACCCATCTTTTGTTGAGTCAAATGGACTGTTGACAGATCGATGAAAAACAGACCTATTTTCGCTGCTTTCGTCGTCATCCTTCTTTTTAGGTCGCTTATCTCCCAGTTCGGTGATTTTGGTGACTGCTTCGTCGTTGCATCGAAACCATGCATCACATCTAGATAAGAAGGTTTAGAGAGAATAAAACCATCGCAGAGTCATCCATACACCGGATCATAGACTTGGGCTTCGTAGTGACCATGGTATGCACTAGGGCCTAATATCGTCAGGACGGCTTTTATGTGATTAGTACTCGTTGAGTTACCTTTGTGTACGAGGATGCCGCGGAGGTGGTAAACCTTGCTACTTGGTCGGGATTGTGTTGAACCTTGGGCTGAGCCGGAAGGTCGTAGGTAGCGAGCCATGTCGATGGTCTTGGGGAAAGCGATGGTTTGTTTTGATTTCTTTCGCTCCATAGAAGTCAAATCATAGACAAAACGCAGCAACGAGAAATGCAGAACGGGAGGGAGTTCACGGAGCTCAGTATAACGAGTAGCGTCTTGCAAAGAATTGCACTGGGAACAAAAGTACCTGATGGGATGGGATGGGATGAGAAACATAGGGAGTGAGTTGAAGGGGCCTTACTGGTTATCACCGGCTAGGCGTTCGGGTTTCAAGAGGGATTCGATGCAGTTTTCCAATGTCGCGTTAGCCTAGGGAGAAGGATGTTAGAGTTGGAATCCTATGAAACGATCAGGCTACCTCAAGGTTGATCTCAATTTCCAAGAAAGCGTTGGTTTGCTCCGAACGATATGAACAACGGCTGCAGACTGTGCCATAGGCTTGCTTTCCCTCGAACTAAACGGAACGGCGCATTGGTGGATGTGCGATGCAGACAGGTGAAACAAAGAACCTGATCGGATACGAGTGTCCTCAAAGACGGAATTGTTTGTTTGCGAAATTCAGCATCCAGATGCGACATGAACAGTTTAGAGAACCTGTAGGAAGTCAATGTCGCTCACACAACAGCTAAATGAACTTGACGAGTACTCTTGGGCATCCTGTTGCTCCGAAGTGCGCAGCTGCAGACTTTCAACAAGTTTGGTTGGGTTAAATACACTTTGGGTGCATTCCTGCAGAGCAGCAAAAGTAAATTGTAGCTGGAATATCGGAGACTCCTATGTTCTACGTGAATACTAGTAGCGTGCGCAATGGACAGGTACCAACCTTGTATTTCTCCTCGGCTTTGTCTCCAGCAGGCGTGCATTTGTAAACTCCCGAACGAAACGAAAGATCCCTAAACCATACCTGACAAGGAAGTCAGAGAAACCGATGGGACAAACCAGGATGAATGATTATACTTGAAGGAATGCATTCGCGTAACATGTTGCCCCAAGGTTCTGATATTTATGCTGTTGGGACGATTCATGCAGAAAACGAACTAGAACAGTACCTTTAATCCTACAGGTACATCAGGTTCTTTAGATTCCAATATTGGATCACGTCCAATTGACAAGTTTGCCAGGTATTCGTTCCAAGCTGCGCCTAAACGAGGGCATTGAGTGATGGTTACACGAGTCAGCTTCAAAAGGGGAGTGACCTTCTTCAGACTCCCATATATCCTGACCCAGGTAGTTCAAGCAGTTGGGGTTGTTCTTGCATGTCTTCTTGGTGCATTCAGGCTCTAGGTCATCGTCTGAGATGACTATGACATCGTCGCGCAGTTCGCCTGCGACGGCATCCACGTCCATTTCCATCGACACATCGTCTGTTGCATGAGGGATGGGAGAAACTTGACGAGATGATTCCAACTCGTCGACCTCTTCTTCATCGTCAAAAAACGGGGATGTACCTTGATCTTCTGTATCGCATTCACTGGTCGAAGAAAGTTCAATCGGAGCTGCCATGGTGCAACCGACCAGAACGACGAGCAAAAAGAGCGGTGACTGCGCTGAAGAAACGCATGTCGAGCTAAAGAATCTACAAACGAGTTAGTAAATTTGTCATGAGGGTATTGTTGTCAAATACCAACGTAAGTACGTCAAAGGATATGGCCTTTGCTGTTGAACAGGAGGGTACGTCTGCAGCCTACGTTCTTGCCTTCTAAGAAGCAAAGGCGACGGGTATTTATGCACCACCATAAACGCTAAAAAGGGAATCNAAAAAAGGAATCATCAGCCCTGGGACTAGCCGCTACGCTAGGAGTGAAGTAGAGTGAAATGTGCAGAAAACGAACCGAATAAGTAGAGCGGAAATGACGGTTTTGGTTGATAGCACTCCCGAGTAAGTCAACGGACAGGTCGAATAGGACTTGGAACGACGGAGACTAGGCGCGATTCTACAATGTTTATTGACCGGAAAATCGAAGATTTCGGCTCGAATTTGACGTCTGCGTGAAGCCCATGAATGGTTTTTGCCTTGAAATTCTTGATGAAGTCAGTACCCCATTCAACTACTCAAGGCTGGCTGACAAGAACGCACCTGTCTTCGATGTACCAGGGTAAGCGAGACCGGATATTTACTTGATGTTTGCCCAGGGTATTCCAGAGGGTCGACGGCGAGATAGAAAGACTTGGCACAGCATTGACAGAGAGAGAGAGATTACATATTACGCCCATTATTTAGTATAGGTACCATTGGACGCCGGAGTAGGAGATTCGTGAACATGGACGAATGGTTGACGAAAGAACACGGACACGAGCGCTAAGCCCTAAGCGCCTGTGGAGAAAATTGTTCGAACGGAGATTCGGAATCGTCCGACTACGCACAAGCTCCAAGAACCCAGCAAGAACCCAACAAACCCAACAAGCATTGCTGTCTCCGACATTTGGTCAATATTTAGTAAGTCGCTTTGAACTGTCTTCCCGATTCGCGAGTACATATGGAAATTGATCGAATGATCTCTTTGGGTGCCGCATTGAATCATTGTTGGCCTATGACTTCTGGCCAAACGATGTCCAAACGATGTCGGTTCGTTACGCTGCATGTTTCCTAACCGTTCGAACCCCTCCTCAAGTTACTGTCGAGGGACGCTTTAACTGGGTTCATATCACCCCTCCTTGATACATTAATCCCCGAAAATAGGCATGAGAATGCTTTCCCTGCCTTGAAGAAGTTCCCTCAAGAACGCGACTCGCTTGGCATCCACATACATCCGCAACGAATCTAACCACGCGGTGCAGAAGGACGAGGACTATGTCATTATGAAGGATCTCTCCGCCCTTTTCGATCGTTTCGGAAAGTTGTAGACGTAGAACCGTGAGTGGTTCGGTCGCCCTTTGAAGATGTTGATATCGAGTTACTCAGAGTTTGGGTTAGGTTCTTGCACCGCTATCACATTTGAAGTCCCATGCATTGCATCCGCTGCCTCTCGAAATTGTCGTCGATTGTAATCGCGCAACAAGTTGAACACAACGCAGCTTTCATGTCTCTCTTTGCCTGACCGTCGCAACGCATCATCGGATGGATTCAGGCTGCGGCCTACGATTGGTCTGTGTTTCTCGACGAAGGTTCCCTTGTGGATCCACTCGTATTGTCTCAGATACTGACGAGCCACCGTCTACAGATGGACACAAATCTTGAACGTACCGTCGAGACCATTGAAACATCCGACTGTCTCATTTCGTGCCATTGTCTCCGTTGTCAATGTGTCGGTGGCTCGAAGCGACTATCATGGGTGGCTTTAGCCACAGTACGCTTCTATAAATTCTCACTTGGCGTACCACTGAAATTTGCCTCTCTTTCTTAACCTTCCTGCCGAATACTTGCCAGTCTTAACGGCGCGAACATGCCTAGTACAGTACTCCCCACTATCGTCGGCGGGAGATACGCGGTTGGTTTCAGTGCTTTTGTGGACAGTTTTGCGTGGTGATCGATGAGTCAGCAGGCTTAGCTTTTGTCCGTCGTCTCCACCGACCCGAGTTCATTGTCTGTCATGACAACCACCGTGTTGGGCTTTTGTCCCACTGACTCGAGTTCATCGTGTGGCACAGTGACCACCATGGCTACTGCTCGCCACCCAATTCTATATAAATCTCGTCTACTTCCTCTGCCTGGATCCCTCGTTCAACTCCTTGGTCTTCCAACGGTCGTCACCTTCATCATCACCACTGACTCCTCACCATTACCAGCAGCAGCAACAACAACAACACCAGCCACAGCACACCGGCATATCATTCGCTCCCCGGCCCAGTCGTCTGCACTCCCCGCGATCATCCACACAGACGATGCTGCCACTAAACTCAGCGATCGCGTCCGTCGCAGGTGCTTCAATTGTTGTACCACTGATACGTCTACTTGGAGGCGCTCGAATCTCAGTCCGGGGAAGGTTCTGTGTAACAAGTGTGGCTTGTTTGAACGCACGCATTCCCGTCCGCGACCAGAGCAGTTTCCCCACAAACGCGGTCCCTTGGCTTCCTCTGCGCTGAGGCGGTCGCCGCCTGGTGCTGGGGGTCCTGGTGGGATGGGCGTCAACGATCATCATCACCATCATCATCATCTCCCTCCCATACACTACAACAACAACAATCCCACCAACACAAACTCCGTCGCTCCCAACAACAACTATCCACATCCACACACGCAGTTGGGCCACTCCACATCGACATCGACACTCCCGCCTATCAACCAGCCTAGAATCCTCCCCGGTGTCCAATCATGGCTGAACGAGCCAGCGTTGCCGCCACTCTCACACTCCCCTCACTCGCTCTCTCACCCTCACCCTCACCAGCGGCCGGCGTCGGCGTCTCTCGGTCTATCAGACTCTAGACGATCCCTGCCCACGTCCTTGCTGCCTTCCCTGTCCAATTCATCGAGCTCATCATCCGCTCCCCCAACACGCTTACATTCCCCTCCAACCTCCGCTTCCACCGCTCCCTCCACGCAACCACAATCGCACCCACACTCAAACGGTGATCCACCCAACTCGAATTCATACGTCTCATCCACCACGGCGTCTCCTCTCCTCCCGGGTACACCTCTCTTGAATGCATCCACTCCTACCAACAACCATACCAACAACAATAATAATCCGAACCCGGAGAATTCGTTGTCCAATGGAGAAACGGTGTAATAATATTTTTATATTACACTTCGATTTTTCATGGGAACGACCCACACCACGGCTTGTTGGTCGACCCTGAATCCTAGGATGAAGGATGAATGAAGGAAAAATCACCTTTTATGGGTGGAATCACATGCACATCGCTTCACTTTGGGACGATGCGAACTCTGGAGTGTTTCGTCTTCCCGCGGCCGTTCTCCGTCCCGATGCTCGAATGCTTCCCTGAAGGGTGTGATCCGTTCGAGGTTCCCCCCTCCCCCTTCCCCTACCCTACTGCCCCTCGCTCACTCGTTTGTTCGTTTGATTGTTTGCTTTTTTGGCTTGCTTTGCGCGTTTTGTGTCCCTTTGTCCCTTTTGTCCCTTTTGTCCTATCCTTATCCCGAGTTCCCTTGCTTTTCTCTGTGTTCCATGTTTCCGTGTTTCCGTGTTTATATGTTTCCATGTTTCGACTTTTTTTGCTCGCATGTTTGGTTTTGGAACTGTATCGATTGTCTCTCTCCCCCACCTTCCTCACCCATCCTACACACCCTCTTCCCTCACCTCCATCCACACCCCCTCAACACATCCTCACATCCTCACATCCTTACATACACACACCTATAGACCTTGTTCCATCGTTTTCTTCGTGTTACTTACAGTGTATCTTTCTCCCTTCGTTTCGTCTTTTGCTTGTTATTTATGGACTCCAGTTTTCACTAATCCCTTCTTACCCGGGTTTTTCATCGTTCGTCGAGAGTAGCAAGATATCCGAAGAAAATTAAATTTTTGTACAAGTTGCAGTTTGTATACCAGTAAACGTTCCTCTGATCTTTTATAGACGTCTACGCTCTATGCTCTATGCTCTTCCCGNCNTTTTTTTTCTTTTTTCTTCGCAAAGAAGAGAAGTTTAGAGTTTACATTGCTCCGCCGATTGCACTTGGCCGGTCGTTCGGACGTTCATCCGTCCATTGTGCGTGCATCAGCGCATCAGAAATCAATACACCGTACATCAATGTGACAATGTTCACATGTATCGCGCGTCAGTACGTGACATACTCTATCTAGAGGTGGTATGGAACCTCTCACATGCGCATTCGCTCTCACATATATAGTGTACAACTTTTAACAAGACATCGGGGAACGTGGGCGGAGGATGACCTAACCACTCGACCATTCTCGAATTTGTGGGAATGTACGGATCCCGACAACGTCGCGAGGGGTTATTTAATGTTGTAGCTTCAAGTCGACAACGAGCAACTGTAGTATGTATCGGGGAAGAGAGATCGTTGTTGTTGTTGTTGTTGTTGTTGTTGTTGTTGTTGTTTTGCTGCCCCATCGTGCATTTATGATGCGCGAGAGTCGAGACGACCGTCGACTACGATCACTGATCGTATATCATATATCATAGCTACATAACTACATATCCGTAATAATGTATTGCTGCATAATGGACGAATTACGAATGCATCCCCAAGTTCTAACCCCCGACGACCGTGACAACTGCGCACGCGTTCGCGTCCATGTGGGTCGACTCGGAGGATTGGAGTACTCGGTATTGAGTACTGAGTACTGAGTACTGAGTACTGAGTACTTCGGAGTGAGCACTGACCAGGACCACTGATGGAGCTAGACGGCCAGTTACCTAGCATAGCAGTATGCCAGTACATACTCAATTCGAAGCCGAAGTCGAAATCGAAATCGAAATCGAGATCCTAAAGTATAAGTATGTGTGTACACAGGCTGAAAGCAATGATCATCACCAAGCTCACACCTATACTCACCATGTACCATCATCAAAATAATACATCATGCGATCATGCATCATTGCATCATTTTATCCGGACTTCTTCGTCTCCTTCTCCTTCCATCCATCATCCATCGCCCATCATCCCCATCATAGCATCATAGGCATCACCGGAGTCGGAATCATCATCATCAACTGCAGTCGGAATCATCAGTTGGGTATCATCAGCTTGGAAATCAATTATCAATTATGAATTACCCACTTATCAAATTTCAATCGTGATTCGGTACCCTCTTTAGGAGCATATGACGACTCGGATAATGAGATAATTTGGGTTGCATTTGGGGGGAGGGGGTATTTTCCCTCCGATACTTCCTAAAACATTTGAAACGAAAGTGCGTCAGAGACTAGGTAAAATAAAAAGATACCAAAAGAAAAACAAACGGGGGAAGATACCTCGCACGCGTACAGCGCAGTTATTCATAACCAGCAACTCCCTGTCCTCCTCATTCCTCCTTCCTCCCAAGTATTTACCCGCTCGCTCGTTTACCGCTCGTTTACTCGGGCCAGAGCGTCCCACATGGATCAATGATGGGAACGAGGGAAAACCCCTCACCACTCGTGAGTCGTGACGGTGTGTAAGCCTGTGAGCATCAGTACAGTGTACGCCGACTCTATAGCTCTATAGAGTTAGAGTCCCATGATGATGGCGGCAGAGTACGACGGTGGTACACCGCATCAATCAACGAATCAAAAAATCAAAAGATCAAAAATTGGCCTCGGATTCCCAGTATGGAGTATGGAGTATGGAGTATGGGTATGGGTATGGTGGTGGGGACCTTCTCTTGGTGCGTGGGGATGGGGGCGTTAACACCCTATCATCATATCATATCACATCATGTCATAATTGGAGCCGCATCAGGAATTTGACATGATTGCGCTCTTTGAGGAGAGCGGAGAGCGGAGGGAAGGTAGGAGAAAGAGGAAAGAAGAAAGAAGNAAAAAAATGCACGCGTGCCAAAGAGTGCAAGCCGAGCGGGGCGAAAAAAAGGAAGGAAACCAGGAAACCAGAAAATGAGGAAAAGAGGAAAAGAGGGAAGGAAGGGAGGAAAGGAAAGGAAGGAAAGGGCTATACATAGAGTATAGCCAGAGTCCGAGCGAACAGGGCGCGGGTTTATCTCACTCTTGGGGGTGGGAGGGTCCACATGAAGAGACATAAACGGTATCGGGACACACACGGCCTGTCAACGCGTCAGCGCCCTGCCCTGCGTTGCTTTGCTTTGCACCTCGTCAAACAAAAACAAGAGACAAGAAAGAAAAAATAGAAAACGGAAAACGGAAACGGGTCAAGAGACAAGCGTTTGAGACTCAGCTCAATTCATTGGATATGGATAGGGTGCTGTCTGCCACCGTGACCCCATCCCTCTCTTTAACCTTTCATTGAAGCCACGAAGAGCTTACCCGGCCCCGGAGCCGAGGTTTCTTCATTGGTTTAGGCATGGGTGAGTCCACATGTGTGCGCGCGTGCACGGCTTCACGCGTCTCCCCACACACGCAGCACGGCGCAGCCTTGGAAGTAGGGGTCAGTCGACGACGTTATGTTTTCGGTTTTATTTTACTTCTTTCGGTTTCTGCGGAGGTAAAAAATAGGAAAATTAGCGTTTATGTCATCATTTACACGGGAATCCACACCAAGAAGTGGTGGTATTTTCCACGTTCATGTGGGTGAGCCGTCGAAAATTTTGGTCCTAAACCTGGAGCATCAGATGAGCGCGGTGATAATGATAAAGCCTTTAACCCACCTCCCCACCTAAACACGCCCTTATGCCCTTCTCCCTTCTGCCCGAAATACAATTCCTTGGCATGTGATCATTGATCTACCCCCTCCCTTCCTCCATAATCCGGTCTCCGCGCTGCGACCGTCTTGACAGGACATGGAATCATTTTTATCGCCTGAGGGAAGGAGGGTGGACACGAGTTAATGAAGAGAGTAACCAACCACTCACGAAAGAGGAAAGAGGAAGGGGAGGGGAGAGGAAGACATCTTCCATTGGGGGTGTCGATGACGATGGAGGCGACGGTGACTCAACCACCCGGATGGGATTTAGTTAGTTCCATACCCTTCTTCTCAATTCGTCTTCTTCGCCTATCTTCGGTCTCGATGACGCCCCTACCCCTTCATCCCTTCATCGGCATCCCATCCCTCGCTTTACGGGTCGTCAATTGACGCGTACTCAGTAATACCTCCCTTTTCCGACGCCCACCCCTCAAAGAACCCAAAGAACGTCAAGCGGTTGCACATGGTGCATGGAACAACGAACCATTCCAACCACGGAAATGAAAAACATCCGGATCAAAAAAAAGCGCGCAAGAAGACGTGCTCAAGTGGGGGAGCAGACGAGAGTTTCCCAACCCTAAAACGCAAACAATATCAATATTTGATGGGAAAGAGGCTTTGGACCAAGTGGGCAGAGGGAAACCGTATCTCCGAACGTGTGGCGAGGTCATTCGGCATATTGGGACATTGAGACACGATGCGCACATGCGTACGGCAGGTGAACAGCAATGAAACAGCTTTTTCGAGAACCCAGTCTTGGAGCGTACTAGGGTCCAACAGGAATGATATGTGCTGACTGATGAAAGGACCACAGCACCTGCGCTATATTTGGAGCGGTGGGAACGGATGTTCGCAATATGTAGGACACATGCGGTGTGGAAGTAAAAATCGCCTCCCATCGCATATTGGCATTGTGAAAGGAAGACCGAGGGGTTCTGCAGTGCGCAGGAGCTCTGTGGTAAGACTTGCCGGAAAGGGATCGGTTCAGCCTGGACGTGTAGATAGACCGGCTGGGTGTGTAGGATGGTTTTTTTTTGGGTTGAATTGATGAATTCCACCGAGGAGGGCAATTTGATAATTCCGAAGAACTGGGAATTGGGAAGGGGTGTGTTCGGTTCGTTCCTATCAAGAAAGACCAATCAACCAATCAACGGATATAACGGGGGGGACGAGTATGGAATGAGTTTTTCGCCGGAGATTNGGAGGGATATGCTATTGTTCTGGATTTGGCAGCACGGAGGTGGGGAGTTTAGGTACGATTCTTGGCCGGATTTGGCGTAATCGCGGCAGAGACCCTTGAACGAAGGACGCGCCATGGGTCTGAGGCATCGCCCACTTTTCCCGCTCCCGCATATCTCCCCTTCAAACACCTGCATACATTCCACGCTGCCGTGACCACTTTGTTGCTGGTCGTGCAACGCTGATGCGCATCCCGGAGACGCGTGCACCGTCCGAGTTGCTCTGGGCAAGCTAAACCTAGCTGGAAGTAAGTAGACTAAACTACATAGGATCCGTTCAGGGTCTGTTCCCTACCAGTTTGAATTTGAGCCGCCATCATCAGTGTTGATGGAGCGAGGGGGACCGCTGAGCATGGATCGGAACTAGGTGATCTTGAAAGGTTCAACCTCCGAGCTTGAGATCAACGGAGGATATTGCCTGCGTCACCCGTCGTAAGTAATACGTACAACTTGGGTTTTTTGGCTTACTATAGCCGACTTGAACCGGATCGTGGTGGCTGGAGCTTGAGGTCCATCAGATATCATGCATCAAGGGTTACAGAGGATGTACGCACCAAGGAGGAGCATCAAATTGATGCGTTATCAGGGTTCCTTTTCGGTTTGGGGCATAACAGAGACGACCCCGGGCAGCAAGGCGCGAGTAATGCAAAGAATGGTGGCGAGCGGGTGGAGGACACTAGACCATCCATGGATGAAAGGATGAAGGGGCGGAAGTGAGCCCCGGCGGACGATTCGGACCCTGGCCGGAACGATCACGTGAGGACCGAAACCTTTCAAGCTCCGCTGGGTCACGGTGGCAGTTTCTCTTCATCTTGCTCCATTCAACTTCAACAAGTCGTCGCGCCAGATGTTTCTCGGGATATCCTCAATTCCTTAACTTCAGGCCGGAATGTACCTCGGCGGTCCTTCGTCTATATCTCCATCTTCTGCATTTTGAATGTTGCACCGTGGTTCTTTGGTGGTTCTTCGTTCTTTGCTGGTTTTGGACAGCAGAGTCTGCCTGTCCTCCTTGATCGAATTCGCTTCAAAGTGATCGTATCGTTGAAACCTTCGGGTGAATTTGGCATGTCCCCAGCAAAAGTCCGTTAATTCCCTTGCGTTAAATAATAGACATAAACTACTTATACATCACGATAATTTACTATCGACCCCAGGTCCCTAATTAAATACGCTCGTGACGACGGGTCCAGTGGTCGTTCGCACAAGCAGTCCGTGGAATCATCAAGAATCCGTACCTCCCATCACTTGCCCAATTGTAGAGTATCTGCCAATTTACCGGAAGCTAAGCCTCGTTATTGAGCATGTCGTGGGCTGACATCCCTGTATACGTCGTTGAAGTAAAGTCATTGTGGACGTCATGAACATTCGATACACGGGTGTGGACCGGTGTAGGGAGGTTCAGACAACCGTTTCTGTCATCGAGACGACGGTTGGCAAGGCTTGATGACGCCCCGCGCCTCGATGGGATCTGTGAGGGTCTCACAATGCCATGGGTGCGCTCATAGAGCCCACACTTGTTGCACAGCTGTAATGGAAACACAACCCCCGGCAGCTCCATCAGCGACTCGTCCATTCCAATGCAAACGTGGATTTTTCCTCACAATTTTACCCGGGCTCAGTGTCGACCGCCTCCAGGTCGAAGTTTCAGGTGAGTGACAGTTGAAACATTGGCGCTTCACTGTGTCGCTCAATTTCGTGGATACGTCGTTCGTGTAGCGAACCTCCCTGCTATTTGGTCTCTCCATGTGGTAGGGCTTACAGGGATCTGGCCTGTAGCGATGTTGGAAGAGGTTGCGACGAGTAGACTCCCCTGCTGATGGCATTGGGTATGTGTAGGTCGTATGAACGGGCGTGTCGTATCGATATGGCGGGTGGTGGTCGTTCGAGGCGCGGTGATGGTTAAGTGAACGCGCTTGCAAGCCGTCCACTCCTGTGAAGTGGGGCGGGTTGTACGCCGTTCCATCCATCGACTCTTCCGTCAACGCGGACTCGTGATGAACTGCGTAAAAGTGGGCGTCCATCTGCGAAGATCGCGAAGATTGATGATGGCGGTTATCGAGCTGCAGGTCAGACATCCTGACGGTAAACTCGGTGAGCGAACAGAAGTAAAGGAGGAGAGCACAACTGACGTGTTGTAGGCAAAGGTCGCTACGTTGTCGCGGGCTGGCATCGACGAACTCGAGACGACTTAGACGCGAATGATTCGGTGATGCAAGATGATGGTTGATGAAGGTTCCTTCGAAGTTGATGTCGGAGTTGTCGAAGATGCAGAAAAAAATTGTGATGTCGTCCTAAATGAGGTTCGAGGTCTTCCCGGTCAGCGCCCATGAATGTTCATTCTGATAATTACTCACAGGAATTGCAAACGGGTGGAGGCGTCGAATGGGAGCCGAGGAGCCAGGGCTGGTTTTAAACGGAACAGAACACCTGTGACTCTGTTGCGAGGGCGTAACGACATTGAAAGCGCTGTACGTCTCTGATCTTTGTTGATATCATGGCCGTTTTCGTTTACAAAGGCCAAAGTGACTCGTGCATTGACGATCAAGATTTTTACTCCCATTTTAGACATGTGTGGCTCCTACACTTTTGAACGGCTGTTTCAGCCTAGATCTCAGACTGACTTGTGCCTCTGCGAAATGCGAAATACCTCTTCTCCCCCCATACCGTCAGCATCGCCTTCGCCTCGCTCGTCTCGTGGCTATTGTGCCAGCTTGACGCGCTGGCGAAGCCATCACTGGGATAATGTCTAAATGGACTCTCAGTCGTCCTCACCTGTGTACACCTCTACACATTGAACCTCACCGTGGAGCGAGGCGTGCTATAATTACGCACCGTAGGCCCACCAATCAGTCGCCACATCATCTGTTAGCAACTCAACCATTTCCCAAACAGACGTGCACAACTACCCCATCGCTCTCCCTGACAGCCACACAGTTCTGATGCTGCGTTGTTCCAGGACACAAAAGAGTTCAACGCCTCTGGGACACTGAGCCTATGCCTCATCCCCATGGACCTGGTGATAGAATACAAGGACCATGACATCGAATCTTTTCTTCAACGATTGATACCTCAGCCCATGGTGCTTTCCACGGCGATCTGCGATCACTTTTTTGATCATTTTCATGATGACGATAACTGCGCCCCTAACCCAGTGCACGGGTACCACGAGACGGCTTTCTTCTCAAAGTCATATCTCTGGCCCCTGCGAGGCCACTGCCATCAAAACCGGCGCATCACGACTATGATAATTTGACGTGGCGACGCACATATCTCATGGGAACGCCGAGAACCGCGCATTTCATTACCTCGAGGACCCAGTGATAACACACGCTCCCAGTTCTTGCGAGCGTCTGCGGCGGAAACCCACATCGAACTTCAGGATGCATGTACACACGTTATTCCTCCGTTCTCACAACGGGTTCCTTGCATAATTTGCCTCCTCCCTTATTCAAACAACAAGCCCAGCGCATCAAACTCTACGTTTTTACRGGACGGCATCTACGCACATTTCACCAGAATTCCATRCCCCATGAAGKCTCTTACTTCCCACGTCATTACCTCCTCTGACAACGGAAGTCTCGCTTCATTTTTTTCCAGTSYTTGATCGAGCATTTGTAGACTCGGCGANGCCCCCCTGAAGCGTGGAGCCATGTTCTTCAGGGCCACCTACTTACTTGAAGATTCCACCCAGAACGTCTCACGCCTGAACGACATCGTCCCGAACTCGTCAAATATAGACTTTCGAATCAAGACAAAGCGATGTTAAGGTTTGGCCATGGATTGGACGGATAACATGATGCGAGCCTTGCGGTGACGCTTGGACAGTCCTGTAACTGCGCACGTTCAACCTCTCACATTCTGGGTGCCGTCTTTGCGGACACTCATTACTTGAGCTCCGGCTCGGTCTTTTCCTGACCCAAGAGGGACCATCCACCTTCGCCAGCCCGCCACGAAGACTTTTCGTCATTTTCTGCTACTTTTTACCCTTCTTTCCTTTTAAGCTTATGTCGCCGTTTTCTCGGTTCCGATATATTCGAATGAGCATGTGGGGCATCCTTCTCATGATGTTTTTAGCTCTCAAAACCGGCCTGTGGTAATGTCACGCGGGCGCATGCAAGGTGAGTAAGTCACTTTGCCTTTCAGCTGTTCCTTCTGATGGATGATGGAGCATATTGTCTGCCGTCATCTACCCACACTTTGTCCTTGCTTCTCTCCCTCTCCACGGCCGTCTACTTACTGGGCACGGGATTGTATTCTACCGATGTGGGTTTGGCACATCAGCGCTGGCAAGTCAGGCTTCTTCGCTCGAGCTCCCTACTAAACTAGGCTTGAGCGACATGATAATGGAAGCCTTGCGAACTGCCGCACACAAAGGTTCTTAGTACGTTCAAGCTTCCTTCCTTCTCTCGCTTTCCATTAATTCATATTGCGCAATCAGCTCGGTTGGAAGGCTTCCTTACTAATCTATCAAACCCATCACCCATCGCTGAACATCAATCATGTCGTCGAAAATAGGCTCGACTTGGAGTACCTTTGGGGGAACTTTGTTTGCTGAGATCAAGATGAGCCCATCGACTCGGTCTCTTCAATTGCACTGCTTAGTGGATCTTTGACAGCAATAAACGGGTGTCGCATTGGAACAACGCTTCGACGACCGGTCATTGGACTCGTGAATGCAATCAGCTGGCCCTTTCATTACCAGGCGGCGGTGCATGCAAAGGTCGCCACTAATTCAAGGAACCCGAGCTTTCCACAACACCGATCGCTAGTGGGACTATCCTTAGTTCAGTATTATCCTCTAATCAACCACTTTCTCGTCTTGTCCGTCGTTGATGTTAGTTGCAATCACATCACGACTCCATTCATCACGGCGCTCGTCCGACTTTGAAATATCCAAGAGCCCGTTGCGATCTGTCACTGGTTCCTCTCGTTTACTTACTCTAGGAACACTCCGTGCAGTCCCAACCTCGTCAGCCTGTCATCTTCATAGTCTTTCTCTGGCTTCTCTGGAATACCTCAGTGTCCTAGTCCCTTTCTGGCACACAAACCTTTGCTTCCACCGTCCGTGACGCGACAGTTTCTATCTACATTCCGGCGTGTCACCTTCCTCACTCTAAGCTCAATCAAATTTGCATTGCCATGACCGTTTTGATTGAAGTCTGATCAAACCGCGAATTATTTGACCGTCAATTTCTCATCTATGTATTGCCATTCATCCACAAGGTCAGTGGGCTCTTCAGGCGCACAAACCCCGGCATGAGAATGAGGCTCTGCTCTGTCTCATTCTCATAGTCACCCCTGGTTTCACCCGGGCACCAAGGGGCCCTAGTCATCTAGCCCTCTGCGCAAACCCTTACCCTTACCATGGTTCTCTTTGCTCGGTGACCAGTGACCATCAGCCACGGCGCTTCCGTGGGAGGAATCACTTGGAATGTGCACGCCGAACCCGGGGTACTCTGCGCAGTGTGTTCGTATTTCTCTCGATTTGAACGTCTCTGGTCAAAGTACAGTCTTTCAACGTTTCGAGACATCAAGCCCAAACTAAGTATATTGATCGAATCAAACCCTTGAGGAAATTCCTTCCACATCGTAGGCCAAGCACGTACAGGATTACCCGTCCTCGAGCAGCGAAGCCAGTTTANTTTTTTCTTGGGAATTTCCTTCGCTTCCTTCAGCTGTGTAGTATATTATGAGCCCAGCTGCTAGGTGTAGCTTGTCGCTCATAGACATCAGTGACTGGCATCGAACGCGGGTTGCCTCAGAAGTACTAGCCTTCAGTGAAACTCGTAGTTTTTGCTTTACTTGTAAAAGCCCGCAACATCAGATATATGTACCGGAAATCTGATGGAACGCATCATTGGAATTGGAAGTATCTATTTTAGCCGACACAGGTGCACGCGGTGATGGGAGAGAACCAAACGCAACGGGCGCCAATTCCTGTGCAGCTCTTGCAACCATCCCAAGTGGCTACATCCTACATCAAAAGTTTTCTTTTGTTTCTAATTGAATTTTGAGCAGATTCATCTACGAGCCGCATGTCGAATAAAACTGCTTGGTCAAAATCGGCCTCGTCTGTTCCGTCAGATCGTATCAAACCCGCGCAGCATTCGTCTCATCCACAACCGACTTTGGGCTCTGGGAAACGAAAGGGGAACGCTTCGAAGGAGCCTGTGAAGAGTAAGGAAGTCATACACTTAGAAACGCTACTGCAGAGAGTCCGTTCGTACAACGGCACGGAGAAGGACCCTCACGGTGGATGCTTTTGTCAAGGTCGGCCAAATTCAACCTTCCTTTCCCTGATGAACTCTCTAATGCTCACCAGCCAGGGAACATGCCTTATCTTCCTACACGCCCATATGCCGTACGTGTGGGCTAATCCTGTGCGTTATCAACCCGCCGTACATGGCCTGCCCGCATTGTGGCACAGGCCTGTTACCCACTGAATCCCTGAGAACGACTGTCATCAGTCGGCTGGAGACACAAATAGCTGAAACAATACAGAAGGAACTGGATGAAAAGCAGAAACGGGAAGAGGAGGTTCGCCGAGCGGCTGGTGCATTCCCAACGCTATCTACCACTCCCAATCCATCAGCTACTATCACCGCTTCCACAACGCCTTCACCAGGAACCATGCTACGCTCATCAACCAACGAACCACGCAAAGTGATATCCTTGAACTCTAAAACGAAGAAAGTAACCGTATCAGCATTTGTTCCCTCGCCTTCGGTTTCACGGCCAGCATCCCGTTCGAGCGTTGAGAATGCTGAAGAAGTGACACGAGTTCCACCACCACCTGCTGAGGCAACCCATGCTAAAAGGCACCCTGATTCTTCAAGGCCGTGGATGAACTGTTCTATGGATACAGTTATTTACCTGCCGGCGCCGCCGAAAACGGTTCCTTCTCAAGGTGATGGGAAGAGGAGACGCAAGAATAGACGGGATCAGTCATCAGCCAATTCTGTCGGATCATAGAGATCGCCAGGATCAAAGCTTGATGCATGGTACACAAAGCTGTGGTTGGTGCTGTCCGTGTCCTCCTAGCTATCACTTGGGGCTATTTTCTTTTCTGATAGATGTTATCGTGATGGGTGCTTGCTTCGTTCGTATCATAGAATTTCCATTCAGCGAAACTTAAGACTCCCCAATGAAACGAAATTCAACCCCCATCCTTTCCATATCAAGTGCGTTGATGTTGGGACGCCCACAGTGATGCCGCTCAGTTCCCTCAACATGACAGCTCCCCGTGGGTCCTTGTGTAGCCGTGATATCTCCAAGAAGCTTCCAGGACATATTTTCGACGCGGCACTAGTAGTAAGGCGGTGATACCGGTGAGACGCCCACGCTTTCGATGGGTATCGATATCGGGAGCCAGCGATCGTGATCTGATGATGCTATCCATACTCTCCTTCCTTCTGCAAAGCTTTGTTGGACTGCGAAGTCTACCTTTCAGCATATCCAACACTCGAACCTTAGACAACGTGGTATCTCCTCTCATCATTAGTCCATGATCAATTCGCTCGAAAGGCAGCAATGTCGATGCATCCTTGGGCCCAGGAGTGACTCCTGTGCACCTCCTGAAATTTGAAGTGCCAGCGATCCGATCGAAACACCCTGACTGAGTGCAGATGTCACAGACTATGGAGGAACACAATTGGGCTTCGAATGAGCAGCGCCGTTTGTATCTGTGTCCGTATTAGCTGAAACCGCCAGAGCAAGAAGTTCTCCATTGTTGGTTACTACCATTTGAAACAACATGGTACTCGTCCGACTACTGTAGAGATGCCCAGATGGGCTGAACGGCGAGCGAGGACCCAACAGGTGATGGCGGAAAACCAACTAGGTCGAAGATCACGAGCGTCGTGGCCTAGGGGTGACAGGAGGACAGGGGTTCGGAAGTCGTCGCCCTTAGGCTTGTCGTTCCTCGCGAGAGAGCGCGTGTGGAAACCTTCTCTAGTCGAGGTTGTCTATCTGTATCTACATGAATTATACTATCTTATATACTCGACCTACATGCGTGAAGGAAATATTATTAGGTAAATAGAAATGTATGTGAGATATCTCGCGACAAGCATNAAAACCTACGAATAAAACATGATGTAGCCTCATTCCGGTAGCCGCCCATACACCACCCCTACACTACTCGGGTGCATATATCCCAGTCCCGTATACGAGCTAAAGTCCCAGGTCTATGGTGGCTTGTATGCTGGACTTTGCAATGGTCCTGTCATATCTCTAGATCTCGGCTATCTGTGAGTAATCGTGAACGACGCAAAGTAGCAGAAGTACTCACAGCTGTTACTTCAAATCAAGCGCTGTTGGAAATTTGCGAAGAATTTCCAAAAACGACACTGTAGTCTGTATCAGCCATTGCAATTGTACTCACTCAGTTGCAGGGGGAACTTCCCTGGGTCTGAGCAGCGTAGAACAGATAGACCATTGATATCCCTTGGTGTTTGCCACTGTCGTCAGAAAATGGATCAGCCTTCGTATTTACGCTTAGAATGTATAGCCCTACTTTGGAAGAAGAATTCGGTCCAAAGCACAGTCACTGAATTTGATCGCTAGCCACTTGACCCGTCTGTTCCATTTTCTCTGGTTGATATTCATGAGCGTCTTTCGCAGGTGCTCATTGCGCCCGCAGGATACTATGTGACCGTGCTTTGCGATACTTAAGATCTGAGTGAGCCTCAGCCGACTGGCCAGTCGAGTTGAACGAGGTTACAGAGTACATGATACCGTCGTGGATCCCACACAAGAGCATAAGTATTGGGTCACGCCGTCACTCTTCTCCAAGGGGTCCATGGAAGCGCTGACTGCCTCAGCACATAAGTAGATGATCCATTTTTTCTGCATCTACGGTCGGGCAACCGAACCTTGTGAGCTATATCCGTGATTCCTGGACGTCATACTACCTCTTAGGGCTTCTGAACTCTCATCACGTCATTCGGAGACTGGGGAGGTCGACCCCTGCGTCGCGGCAGGGGCCAGGAGCAGCCAGAGCCTACCTTTGACCGAGAAAAAATCACGTCTACCAGTGGGGCTAAGTGCTTGAGTTTTCATCGGCAGGGTCTCACCGAAGTGATGCGTACACATTCTTCAACCTACACCGATAAATGGAAGCATCCCAGACCACAAGTGAAATGATACCCCCCGTGAACTCAATAACCCCTCAAACCCAGGAATTTTTCGGAGGGGCCTGACGTCTACCGTGTTGCGCAAGCCCAAATGCACATAGCCGTGTCCTTCCCGTTCAATGAATGGAGGACACGTCCCCACTGGGACAAAAGTACTTACACCAGTTGGACCTCATACGTCTCATCACGCATCGGATCACAGGCACATCGATGAATGCAGCTTGAGGTCTAGGTCTTTTGTCTCCACACATCTTGCACACATCATCGCAGTGGCAGCTCACGCGCGTCGCAAAGAGCTCCACCCAAGTGCCTGGTCAAAGTCAGTACGCTCAAGCGCCCTCACAGCTTTTTGCACCGTGACATCATCTTTCGGTGGTTTTAGCGTTGATAGTGGTCGCACACTGCGCACACCATGGACTTCTTAAAGTTATCACTTCAATTCTCCCTGGCAGAGGAAAGCTTGTTCCCCCACATACCTAGGTTCTTTCCCATTGCTACTTTCGTGGAAGCGGAAGCTTTTGACGTCGCCCTCGACCCCTCGACCCGATACACCCGTCGTGCTGGTGAGTTTGAACGCTTCTCTCTCTGAGTTACGTGAATGGAGTCTTGATCTACGTTAGGATGAGCGGTTTGATCCCCCACTACTTCCCCACATTCCTGTGGAAGTTCTGGCTTTCGGACATGTAAGTGCCACCCTCCGATCATCACCTCGCCGTGATCAACTAATAACTCACAACCTCACTATCTCCAGTTGTCACACCTCTCGCGTTCTACGTGATCCAAGGGTTCACGTCTACGACGTCTACGATAACGAGCTCACCGATGTGCGCGACATTCCCGCGTGCAGCCGGTCTGCTTTCGAGGACTTTCGCGATGAAAGTTTCGTGCCAATGAGCGTCGAATGTCTCAAGGTCTTGGAGGACGTGGAGGCCGCCTTCCACAAGCTGGAAAGTCTCGCAGAAGAAGCTCTCACCACCCTCTTCCGCGGCATCCCGACGCCGAGCACTAGCCCAAATTCTCCGCGGACGACCAGAGTTGCCTTGACCAGACAACAACTCGACAACATCCGAACTTACCTCGTCTTCCTCCGATTTCGAAACAGCTCCAAGTTCGCTGAAATCGTGGACAGCCTCCAACAACCCACATCATACAGCCACGACACGCAGGATTCAAACGCGAAGTCGGTGTTCTCGCGTCCGTTTTTCTTGCAAGTCCGTCGTAGGGTGATTTTCGAGGGTATCCTTGCGTTTCTGAAGCACAGCCCAGGGGTTTCTAGGCGTAATAGCGTTCGACGACGTCCGCCCATGACGCATGATCAGAGGGATGTGTTTCATCGAGCTATGGAGGAGTATTGTTGGAAGTTTTGTGGTGCGGACGTCTTTGTCGGCGTCGCATCCGAGAAGCAGGAATATATGATGTCGGATACGTGCTACGGGACGTTGCAGGAAGGTTACGTCGATGATCCGTGAGTCTGGGTTCTTGTTCTCTTCGTCATAAACTTTGTTGGCTCACTAGAACCTTCATTCTAGGCAATTGACGTCAGACCTATTCTTCTCTGTCCTGCCTACCGTCGCAGTGTATATTCTTGCCAACGCTGATGCTTCCAGCTCTTGCTCTGAGCATCTGGTGACCCAGCCATCAGCCAAAGTCTTCGTCGACTGCAGCATCGAAACCCCAGTCGACATCTACCTCCGAAACGCGATGTTACTCCAGACCTACCCTCAGCGCCTCTACTTCACCACCTTCCTCTCAGTAACCCAATCCATCACCTGTTACGACAGCTTCCGGTGGATCCCAGAGCATCAAGACTACACTCGGCTGAAACAACGGTGTCGGCATAAACACATCATAGAAGGTGTCACCAAGACGCTTTTGGTGAAAGGGAGAGTTATCATAACCGATCTTACGGACGAGGTGGTGAAGTCCGGGAACGAACCACTGCACCATGGTTCGTTCTCGGATGTTTGGAAGGGAGAATGGAAGGATTCGGCGACGATGAAGCGCCGTGTGGTGAGTCGCCTCTGTCTACTTCGTTTTCGATTGTGATTGCTGTGATCCTGACATGACGGGGTGTATGGAATAGGTTGCAGTAAAGTTCTTACGGCAGGTTATGGCACAGAACCTCCGCGAGAAACTACTCAAGGTATGATTATCGCTGACCGTTGTATCATTCCGCATTTTGCTGATTTCTTGTCCATTGGGGGTTAGCGACTTCAAGACGAAGTAGTTGTTTGGCACCGCCTTGATCATCCCAATATTCTCCCCCTCTTTGGGATCGTCCAGAGTCCCAATTCGGTTGGAATGGTTTCTCCTTGGTGTGAGAACGGTACGATGTCCCATTACGTTCGACGGCACCCTTCTACCAACAAATTGGACTTGGTGGGGCGCCCTTCTCCAGTAGATCAGACAGGCGGACTGATACAGCATCATTCTATACAGTTATCCAAGGTAGCTTCTGGGGTGGCTTATCTTCACAGCTTCAAACCTGTTGTAGTACACGGAGATCTCAAAGGGGTGAGGCGCACTCGGTCCGATTTCTCTCACCTCTCTTGCTGTAAACTAACAATGCGAGGTGGTGTACTAGGGAAACATCCTGATTGGGGATGCAGGCGAACCACTGATCACGGACTTTGGCCTGTCTACTGTTGTCGAGGACCTTTCGGATTCTCTCGACTTTGGTTCTTCGTGTTCTCGAGGGACTACACGGTGGATGGCTCCTGAATTGATCTTTGCGCTTGCTGAGGATAACGGGAAACCACCGATCGTGACTACCCAATGTGACGTTTATTCCTTCGCGTCTGTTTGCCTCGAGGTATGTGTGCATCTTTCTTGCTCCACCGTGTCTCCCTTTTATCCTAGAGTGGGCGTGATGGCTAAAAATTCCTTGCTGTTGTATCTTAGGTTTTGACTGGGAGATTGCCATTCTGTCACCGCACAAACGACTATGCCGTCACGCTGGATATTCTCCGAGGAGTTCCCCCTACGGCTGGCTTGGTGATTTCTGGCGACGAATTTGCTCAGCCTGTTTGGGCGGTGCTCACCCGGTGTTGGGACCGAGAAGCAGTCAGGCGACCTGATATGACTTACGTTGCCGCGAGGTTTCTTGAACTAACGAAGCAAGATGGTCAATCCTAGTTCGTCCTTTTTCATGATCAATTCTGTCCGTGTTATTCTCGTTCCATCGCTATCGTGTAACTGCTATCCTATGTCATCAAGCTATCATTCATTATATTGTACATACACTAACCTATTAGATACCCGCATCTGTAACATTTAAAGGAGCATTCATACCATCCGCACCAAGCATATCATAATAGAAATTGCACTGTCAATCAACATAGATGGATCCAAGTGTAAGTAATCCCTCAAATCACCGTCTGCTGCCTGCCATGTCACAAGGAAAAGATGCGAAATCGCAAGAATGAACGCTCTGACTGTCTGTCTCGAGCTCTGCACCCGGTGTGCTGGCATCCTCTACGAGCATTCACGTTAGTGAAGGGCAAGAGAGACCGAAAGGGTTGGATAGGAACCTGGGTAGTCAAAAGAATCATGCACGCGGATTTTACCCGAAGTCAATCGCCTAATTTCTTCGGTTATTGGGATGATCACTCCGTCGAGAGATGTTCTGGAAATTGAACGCCTTTTGGTTATTGGGATGATCACTCCGTCAAGAGAGGCTCTAGGATATTTGCGCTGCTTGTAAGCAATCCCCGGCCTGGCGGAGGCAAGATGCCGCTTTGTCTTCCTCGATGCGATGGATTCGGGTTGTTGTTGTTGCTGTTGCTGCTGCTGCTGTTGGCGTCGAGTGGATCGGGTGTTGTGGCTTATAGATGAAGATGATGCGATTGGTTGAGGAGTACGAGCTCGGACGGGCGCAGATACAGACATCGGGGGATCCCCCACGTAGTAGTACTGTTTCCGCACAGTACGTTGCGGGTGCTGACCCCGACCTCGGCGAGTCGATTGTCGCCTTGCCGTCGGTATTTTAGACTCCCAGTCACGTATACGGGAATTTGAGATGATACGCTGATGCGATTCCGCCTTTTTCAGGGCAGCGGCGACTGTGTGTTGGGTTTGGTGAGAATTGTCATCAGGAGTAACTTTTGTAAGTACGAACCACCGTGAGTTTGGGTTGTTTGAAGAAAAGCCAGAGTTTCATCGCGGCTTCTGACATTACGAGCACCCAAGTCTTCACAAATGAGCAGAAGTGTTTGTGTGTCGAGCTTGGCCCAAGGAAAATGCATTGTCGTCGGAGTGGACGTTCAGTGGATTAGACGCCCATGATGCACTTGTCCCTGCCGTCATCTTTGAGCCCGTTTGAGGCTGTCTCACGAAACTTGGAAAGCATCGGTGCGATTTCGCTGGATGCGTTTCTCAGCAACCCTGTACATGTCCGACCATTCCAAGATGGTTTCCCAGAAGCTGGCCCATCCAAAAGACCTACATCGCCCAAGACGCTGCTTTTAGAGGCCGCGCAGCAAACCTTCAGCTCGTCTGATGCCATTCATTACGAGTATCTGACAGGTGGACAGCCAACCTGTGAGTGTCGTTGATGCTTCTTTTCTCGAAAGTCAAGTAGCTTACCTATCCCAGCCGTGCAGTGTATTATCACCATCAGGCGTCCAGACGGCATTTCGCGTTCTTTCAAGTCGAAGCCTTATGCACAGAAATCTGAAGCAGATGCCGACGCTGCTGCTACTGCCATTGAACTCGGAGCACTCCAGTTCATTCGGACTGGTCACGCACCGCCGAATCATGGAAACCTTGCCCCTTTGGACGCTCCTCCACAGCAAAACGCAGTGAATATCCCTCAGGATGCCATTACTTTGATCGCGAATTGTTGCAAAGACTGGAGGGCGGGGCTGGTCTCCCCTGATTGGACCAAGTTGATAACCGCGGACCAACACCTCGTCACAAGTTAGTATACCCAGATCCTCGATTTCATGCCGCTGATGATCTTCAGCGTATGGGGCCGCGTTACGGATTCAACTATCGGACCACGTTCTCAACGTGTATTCAACTGATACCGTGTTTGAATCGTACAGTGAAGCTCAGACAGTTTGTGCCAAGGATGCCGTTGATCAGGGCGTCCTGGACTTCATCAAGTTCGGGAATGGACAGGTCAAATCAAGCAAAGGCAGCGACCCCGTCGATACTATCATGCTTCAGCCTTCGAAACCGAAACAATCCACCACCACGCTCCAGACTTTCCTGGAGTCTCTTCCCAAGCCCTTTCCCGAATATCCCGATAGCAAGACGGTAGCTGAAATCAACCCATTGGCCTGGTTGAACAATGTTACGCAAACTTGTCGCGGTGGGCGCGTAAGCACCAAGTTCATCTTCAATAGTAATTATACCATTGGTCGTGAGTGCTCCTGCGTCATTATCGCTTGAGCTTTTACCGAACCACTTGATGTTGTAGTTCATGGGTGCTTGCTCCGTGTTACTCGACCACAGGAAACTCGCTCATACTTGGTGGATCCAATATTCCATAAAAGATCAGACTCAAAAGTCGCTGTGACTCTTCTGGCAATGTCTCAAGGCCTGGGCGACTACCTTCGTAGAGTTTCGAGCGAGATACAGCAGCAAATTTCACCTTCTGTGCGCAAGGCCACCGTGGAGCAAATACTACCAATGCTATTTTCTGGAGCCTCAAAGATCGAGCCTAGCAATCAACCAGTATATGAATATGTCACTGATAAAGACGGTGCGTTTTGATATTCCCTTGGTCTTTCCACAACTCATACAATCGTGCCAAGCCTTCGGTTGTAATCTCACCCTCAAGTACAATTCGAATGGGAGCCATCGTCAATACTCAGTGGAACCTTCATTCGCCACCAAAACTGACGCTAAAATCGCAGTGGCTTGGCTTGCAT
>JAPEVF010000049.1:0-91286 GCA_029747585.1 Pleurotus djamor
CAGTCGGGAATCGACCGAGTCGAGCACGAAGAGCCGCTTTGAAGCGGACATCAACACCCCAACCCTTCTTGAAAATTTCGCGTACCCAAGTCCTGCGAAACTGCAGCAATCGTCAGCAAAGGAGTGTCGGGATCCAAGTCAACAGCGGCTGAACAACATACCTTGGGTTTCTGGGCATGCCACTCTTCCTTCGTCAACGACTTATTAGGGCTAAGCTGGTATTGACCGAGGTAGCCCCATTTCGAAGGCTCAAACCTTGTAATGAGTCGGTAGGGACCAGGCCAACGCTCTCCCTCCTCAGCGTGCTCCCATCCAATTGTAAAAAAGAAACCGGGGCATCCAGGGAATTCAGGCGCATTCGGATTCATATCGTAGTTCAAGCACATGAAGTCGTCGATTCCATGAAGTGCACGCTGCTTCTCACTTGTACGAGGAAATGTTTGTTGTGTGTTACCGCCATAAAGAGAAGAGATGAGGGAACGACTGAATAGGACGTCACGTTGAACCGCACTGAGGGTGATGGGGAACCGTTCATGGCCGAGTTGGGCATAGCGGTCGGCAAAGGTGTTCAGTGAAACCATCATCTCCGTCTTGCGTTTCTTGATCTTGGGCTGGACAAGGCCATGTCACATGTGAGTGTGAGCCCGTTGGTGATGGTTTGAACACGTACATTTATCTCCATTTCAAGTGGCATTGTCACGGCTTGACCATCTTCCTGAGGTAGCAAAACCGGCTCTTCCTCCTGACGAACGATAGGTGGCTCTGGGGCTATATCCATAACATCATCGTCATTGACCCCAGTGAGATCGATTACAATGGGGTTCTCTGTTGCTGGAGGAGTGCGAGGTTCTTCAGGACCTGATGCCACGGACGAGAGCCGGTTAACCGGGTCCAAGGGTGGCATGTTAATGTCGTCAACGTCCGTAGCATCATGGTCTCCAAAGATAGATTGGGCAAGCGATCGTCCTCGCAGCTGGGTCGCTGATCCAGCCTGTCGTTATTTCATTATTACGAGGAAGTCACTACACAGTTTCGACCACTTACAGTGAGCTCTTGGTCCGCGGCGACTCCTACAGGAGGCTTGTCGTTGATGGCATCGGGTCGGGGTACGGCAGGAGACGAACCACGAAGATTCGGAGTAGGAGATGACAAGGTCAACTTTGTCGCTCCAGCTTCCTACAAAATAGATCATTATGAGGATTCAAAGGAACGAAAAGAAGTAAAGGGAGCCTACAATACGATGCTGTCGTTGGAGGCGGTAACTCCGCAATACTTACTTGAGACTTTGGAGGAGGTTCAACCCAGAATGGAGGATAACGAAGAAGAATGCGAGTATCTAAGGTGATAGGATAAATCAGTCTTGAGCTGAGCACGAAATGAGAAGAACTCGACAGTCGCTTACCGTTTCCGCTACCAACATTTAGCCCTGTCCTCGTTATTCCTTCGCTAGAGGGCGATAAGAGACCGGATTTATCCTCATCCTTGACCTATAACGTGAATCGTCATTTCGGTGCAGGAATAACAGAGGCCGCGCACGCCCTACCTCGGGTTTAAGAGAATCAGGAGCTTCCTCTTCCTACTTCTTGGCGGCTCTGGCGTGGAGGGCAGGACGCGCGCGTGATGGGAGACAGGGAGCAGGCGACGATTTGCCTAGCTCTTCAGTCTTCGGTTTTACATCTTCGTCTTTCTCGTCTTTCATGGAAGGTGTTAAAGTCAAAATAAGTCGTTTGTCGCCTTGACAACATCTCGGTCGGCCTCAGTCGCTGATCACGTGACCGCGTGATGCCTTGAGCTCCTCCGCAATCGGATTCAATGAACCCCCCAGAGCATTCTTGCAATTGGATGCACGACAATGGACTACATTCCAACTTGCAGGAAGCTGACATGTGCATCCCACCTCCCATCTAGGTCGCCGTCTGTCCGACCCGGCAAAGACCTGGCAAAGACCCGTGCTCACCACACGACAAACCGTACGACAAACTTCAAGTGGCATTGCGTTGCAGTGTCGCGCGGAGACCGACAATGGCGTGATGCAATGCCGTTTAAGGATCGGGCCGGTCCGCTCGGTGTTTTTACCCCGCGCCGCTTTTCCGTACTTTCAAAGATTTCGGTTCGAACAACGTACTCTATGTCTTGCAACATCCTCCCATTTCCACATGCACACAGTTCTCAGAAATCCACGTCCCGAGCGATCCTTTACTCTACTTGAAGGCTGCATCTCGTCGTCATCGTCAATTCGGCAGGCTATAAGAAGGGGTTGCATCTGTGCTTAGAACGTATGTGATGTCTTCTTTCGTTGTGCCGCCCTCCACTAATTCTAGCATGCTAGAATCCTCCTAGCACCCACTCTCAAACCATCCCTATGACGCCAAAATGTCTCCTTTCATGTTCATCGCCTCCTTCAACCTCTTCTGAACGCTCTGGTTGGAGCTTATAGTGCCCCCTTCCTCCTTCCATCCCGGCCATTACCTCGAAACGATATGCAATTCGCTGATGGCCTCTAGGACCACTTGGGCGTCGAAATCTCCAGCCTCTAGTCCACATAAGGCCTCAAGATGCTACTTATAAGTGATTCAAGCGACGCGTTCAAGGTCATAAGCATCACAACATGCGATTCCTTCTCATTGTCGCCTTGTCACTCATCTCCAGCGCATTCGCCCTGGTTGCCTCCGAGAAAAGCGAAATCGCCTTGGAACCACGCGACATCGCGAACGTCGACAACACGACCACCGTGGATAAGGGATTCGGTGCTGGTGATGCCATCGAAGCCATCATCAACATCGTCAACTTAGTCCAGGACCGCATCAACAAAGACAAAGCGGTGAGGACGTCGTCTGCTAGCTCAAGTGCTTTCTGACCTCCTTTCGCGTCAGGCTCGAAGTCAGTTTACGCAAGACCTCGTCTCAAGGATGCACGCTGCCCATCCAAACTTCAACTGGATCATTTGCCACACGAAACATACCTACAAGTTTGATGGTCGCCGTGGGGTTGACTGGGATCACAGACACCAGGAGTTCGACATCAAACTCGGCGGAACGATCGGGTGAGTCACTGGTCCCTCCGTCTTTTGCGCGCCGTCTTTTCTGACACCCTCCTCATCAGGTATGAGATCTACAACCTCAAGTCAGGCGAGTTCACGCGTCAAGGCGATGGCGGTTATCTGAACGTGAGTGCCCAGTTGTTTGCGCACTCTCGTGAGTTGACACCCGAAACCAGTGGGCCTATATCGGCAGAGTCATCAAGTCTGATCAAGGTGGAAAGCACCTTGTCTTCGGTGCTCCTTAGTAGGCGGATAAATTGTCGTCATGGTCTGAATTGAAAATGATAAGCCTCCAGCTTGTTTCGAAGTAGAGTGGGCGGAGGTGCGCTCGCACAGTGACTTTGAGGGTATCCATCCACGTTCCGTGGCAAGTACATGCCAGTGTCACATGGGGTGGGGCCGTCCTGTTCATGGGACTCACCTAAGAATCAGACCTCTACGCAGCTCATTGTTCGTCACCTTGCCGAGGGACTCAACCTGAGAGGTCTACGCCACTGATATGCGAACTCCAGCCCAAGTGGTCCGAAGTTCCTGCGGAAGTGCTCTTCCGCGTACTCACCTTGAACGTGACAACGAAGTGTGGATGGATGCGCCCCCCCCCTTCCCACATCCCAATGCATGCTGCGGCGGAGGTGCCTCCAGGCTCCGTTTTTGCTTGAATGCTCGCCGATAGAAGTCATTCCTTTGCCAGACCCATTCAAGACCCTTATACTCTACACATACACCTCCAGATCCATGTTCCTCGATCCACGTTCACCGTCAACGTCGACCACACCACAATCACCTCCGCACCCGCCGTGCAACTTGGGTACAGGTGGTCGCGTATTCCGACGACGTTTTGCCCTGAGTCGTACCGTCCATCGACCGTTTCGATTCCTTGCTTTTCCAGCCTCAACGCAATCCCGCCATCAAGGACTCACCTGAAGTTGTGGTCTCAGGATTCCACACACACATAGGATGGTCGTATCCCGTTCCACCGCCGCCTCCACCTATCCACCCATCTTACGATGCGCGCGGGAATGACGCCTCCTGGAACCTTCTCCTGGGTATGAACGTACCTTCAGGAACGCTGGATGCCCTCTTCCAATGTACCGTAGTCGGTCTCCTCCTTGTACTCCTAGCCGCATTTTTCGTACGCGGCTCTCGCAAATCCCTTAGGCTAACGTTCGTCACTGCGCCTTTTCCTCCTCGACCACACCTCACTAGCACTTCCGAACCTCAGACTCATCTGACAAACATTGTCCACCTGGATCATGGAATGAGACGATGAAACCGGACGCACCTTTGGCGGGATCATGCAGTGTGCAACATGACTCACCTTGCAGCGACCTGAGCTTTCATGTCCTCGCAAGAACCGGTCCTCCAACTCCCCGAAAGCAAGGAAGGCAGCCCCAGTGTCAAGAAACACGCACCTTTGATCCATGTCCTCCTTCCGCCTCTCCCTCACCACACCTTTCCTCACCTCCGGCGGGTCATGAAGCTGGCGCAGCCAAGCTATCGAATGACCTTTTCCCTTCGCCTACCCAGCCACCGCCACCTTACGAACGAGGACTCGCCTAAACTTCAGAACTCAAGACGTCACATGTAGGATGGTCGCTAGCCCATCCTTTTCCTTTTCCCTAGCCCGAAATCGTTTCTGACGCCACGACCCAATGAGCTTTGTGGTTCGCGTGTGGTGCCTCTCGCCCACTCATCTGTCCCGGTCGCGCCTAAACGCAATCCTCCATGATACACCCTTCTTGACCCCCAGCTTCTCCATACCAAAGTCGCAAGGGACGTACCTGAAGGGACCATGAACGCTCTGATAACCGCGACCGTCTCTCCTACCCACATTTCCAAACCAAAGACCCACTCTTCGACCACTCTTGCACGCATAGAACGTACTCACCTAGACGTTGACCTCGATGTGTTCACCCCTCGAACCTGCCTCCCGCACAATGTGCACCGTTCCGAGCCGCATATATGCGCGTAAACCGTGCCCAAGACTCACCTTTCGACCTCTCGTGAACGTAGAACGTCCATGGAAGGACTCACCTAGTCGTTGGCCTCCATGTCGTCGACCCCAAGCCAGGCACCCAGCCGACGTGCAGCGACGATGTGGATGTCAGTAGAGTGATAGGTAGAGAAATAGAGGTATGGAGGAGTAGTACCGTTGCGTATGGACAAAAAACCGACATCCTAGACGCATATATGCGCATAAATATGCAAGTCCGCGTACGTCGAGGAAGCCAAGAAGGACAATCCCAGTCAAGACTCGGTCTAGAGCCCACGCTGCACGCTGATGGGCTGTCGACCGTTGCTTTCGCTAGCGAACGTCATGCCATGTACATCGCGGGGAACGACGACGGCCAGGTAGGTAAGCTGGGGGCTGGCGCTGGGGGGATGATGGGAGTAGGAAAGAAAGATGGAAACGGCGGGCTGATAGTGGCTCTACGTCGCTTGGTGGGGAAGACGTCATCTGATGTTCGCGCATGACAGGCATCATCGTTGTGTAGAGAAGAGATCGTCGCAACCAAGTTTGCACATGTGCTATAATAATCGACCTTATGTCTATCCTACGACCTCCATACAACGCAACCGCTCGCAAGATCTGGCTTTTGAATTTGAAGATCCTAGTATTGGGGTTGCGTAGGCTCTAACCATGATTCGTATGACCGGTTTGTTCGAGTAGTTCAATATTGTAGGCAACCACATATCGGTAAGACGAACATTCTTGATTCGTGTTACATGAACTACGGGACAAATCTAAAGCGTAGTAGAGCGCCTCATGATCCACCTAGGGAAGTCCGAAAATAAGGTGGTTTCCACCTTGATCAGACTTGATGACGTTGCCAATGTAGGCAAACTGGTTTCGCGGGGTCAACTCGGCAGTCAGGATAGGGAAGTTACACGAATACTTACGTTCACATACCCACCATCGCCTTGAAGCGTGAACTCGCCCGTCTTGAAGTTGTAGACCTCATACCTGGTCGGGATCTTATGAGGAAGGGACATGTATGTGCTGGAGAGGGAGAGACAACTTACCCAGATATGCCGCCAGCTTTGGTCTCGAAGTCCGAGTGTCTATGACCCCAGGAAACCCCAACGGTACCATCGAACTTGTACGTATGCTTGGAGTGACAGGCGATCCAATTGTATCCAGGATAGGTGGAGTTCATCCTCAAGACAAGATCTTGAGTGTACTGACTGCGAGCCTTTCCAGACCAACAACCACAGTTAGATAGTATTCAATATCCCGAGCAACGAAATCCTCACCGCAATGTCCTTGATGCAATCCTGTACATAGCTGGTGGCGTTGAAGCTACCAGTGGTACCGATATCTGCATCCAGCGCGGTCTTGTTGTCAACGTTCGAGACAACACGTCGTTCCAAGGTGATTCCTTTCTCGGGAATGAAATTGGCCAATGCACTGGAGATGAGCGACGCGGTAAAAACGAGGAAGAATCGCATGCAGGGCTGCTTGGTCTTTTCAAACGCATCCTTGAGGTAACTTATATACAGAGAAATTGAATCTATATGGGGCATAGAGATAGAAGTATTTGCATATTGGCCCTAGAGGTCGTCGACCACGTCGTCTCGCGAAAGCTCTGGGCAGATAGTTTGAGGATGGGCGGTTGATGGGTTGGTTCTACGTCTAAGAAAGAGCGCTGAGAGGAGTCTTCGGCAGCTCTGCGGCCTGCATGAGGGATGTCAATGCGTCACGAAAGGGACAGCTTAAAACCTGGCCGTTGGATGCCGCGAGAGTTCTGGTTCTATCATGCTAAAGTTAGGACAGCCAGTACTTAAGCGGCCAAATATGCGAGCGCGGCTTGTTTGTGGGAAGGAAGGAATGATAGATACGCAAAGTAGAGGTGCGGAGGAGCAAAGAGGAGTATTCGGAAAACTGTCGCCCGCGTACTAGACGTCGATGAGCTCTTGATAAGCTCTAAGACTAGCTAAGGCACTGTTTAGATGTGGCAGGGGTATCCATGGCCGAAGATATCGAGAATGCTTTACAGAAAGCAGAATAGGTCCTAGACACACCATTGAACCTAGCGATTGTGGTCAGCGCCGTACGCTGGTCGCTAGCGGTTATGACCAGGCTATCTGGAGAATGATTGCTGACCAGAAGAGCTCAGCAAAGCAGGGTTTATGAACGAAAAACGAAGCATGATGTGAAACATCAAGCGCGCTTGAAGCAGAACCTTGACCGATTCCTGAGCTGAAGCGCTGGTCGGCGATTTCTTGCCCCATGAAGTACTAGCAGTAGCAGTATGAAAGTTACATAACTGCATCTTTCGTGTGAGGTGAACAATGGTTGGGCAATGGAGCTTGGAGGCTAGGTTTACAGTGCAAGAATCGGACAGATATCCCCTGTTGAACATTGACACCGACGTCACCACATGCTTTCGAAGTCACGCATGCCATACGTCTTTCTCCCCACCGAAAACCATGAAATTTCCCTCTTTCAACGCGCCCTTCGCTTCTATCCTTCTCTCTTGAGATAACC
Source organism: Pleurotus djamor (assembly GCA_029747585.1). Classification (NCBI taxonomy): domain Eukaryota; kingdom Fungi; phylum Basidiomycota; class Agaricomycetes; order Agaricales; family Pleurotaceae; genus Pleurotus; species Pleurotus djamor. The sequence goes on from JAPEVF010000049.1 coordinate 7,530, forward strand.
AATGCGCGGGTAAAATGCGCTTTACTCGGAGATGCCTGTCAACGCAAATGGGCGTATTCGGCCCTTCCATTGCATCGTTTCGTTCTTCCAAGTCTGTGGCGATTGGTTAGGCCTACTATTACGGAACGCATGAATGGTATGTCTCTTCGTGGTGATAATTACTGCTAGTCTCTGGCTTATGCCTTCTATTCAAGTCCAGTCACATATAAGCACAGGAAACGTCTCCAAGTAACCACAAACCTCCGGCCTCAGCTCTGAAGCAATGTATCTCTTCGTGGTCTTTACTTCCATGTTGATATCTACTATGGCGGCTTCCCTCACACCCGAGGGAGCACTAGAAACTAATGACCGGGTTCTCTTGCCTCCGTGCGATTGCAAACATGTAAGTTACCACTTTTAAGATGTATTTTTTTNCGTTCAGAAGTGACCCGTTCTCGCTCGTTAGGCCAAACCTCCAGTCCAATATACCTCGTCGCAGGTTCAGAAGTCCTTCGATGATGGGATTGTTCTAGAAAGACCCAGGTAAAGCGCTTTTGTATACGTATCTCTTGCCGTGCTCATCTCCCCTTGCTGCAGCCGATGGGTCATGGATATGCAGTATAAGACTGTAAGTTTTGCTACCTTAGCTCAACCTTCGATCCTCATCATCGTTCGTAGATTCGTTTCAGCGGATGCAAAGCGCGATGGAGATATCCTCTTACGACGTCTGGTGACCCGAATGATAAGAACAGTCAGGAGTGGATTTTATGGGACAACGAAGGGAAATATTGTGGTACGTTCCTATTTCATGTTGCTCCTCCGCTACTTACGACGTCTCTGTAGGTTGCGCTACTCCTGACTTTTGGGTTGGGCTAGTTGTCTGCGATTGATCAGAACCTTCCGGAAAATGCACCAACCATGTATCATACACAATCGATTGCTGGCTCCTCTCATGCACCCGTCTGCCTACGCTCCCGGGTAGTTCTGGTCCATGCCTTGCTGTCAATCCTATCTTGAAACCCAGATCTGAGTGATCAGCGCGCATCGTTTCTTCTTCTCGTCATGCGAGGTGGCTCGGACACTAAGGATGTATTTTTACCACCACTGACTCCATCTGGTAGCCTAAATCTACGGAATTTCACCGCGAATTGCTCAAGTGAGTCTCAGAAAGTACGTCTGAGGGGTGATCATTGACTTATCGTGGTCCTTAGGTCCGGTTTAGCGATACGTTGTCAGTAACTGCTCGTTACTTCCCCACCTCCATCTCAAACAAGAGCGACGCGTTGATATTGCTCGTATGACAGGCGGAATGTCGTGAACTCCTAAACGCTTTAAGTTGTCGTTCGGCTTCCGTGAACTTTTCGAATACCTCCCCTCCTACCCGAGATCTGAGCATGGAATCAAGGTTGAACTCTATGCTAATGGTCTTCGGAATGTGATTGTGCTAACACATAGTGCGACACTTCTCCTCGGGTCGTCTTCCAGCACACCATCGGCCAGAAAGCGAAATATCTCTGGGTCGCGTCCGTTTACTCGGTCCCGGAGGTCTTAGTGCTCTCAACGACCACGTATAAGACTTCGAGTATCGAAGGGCCGACATCTTGATCGCCTTCCCCGACGGTACGCTTGTCGTGCACCCTTGCTCTATCTTTTGCAAGGTTATCAGGTGAGTTGCACYTTTTTNCACATCAATACGATGATTTAACGCTTTCTTACAGGAGATACCACGATGCGTGTTGGCGTATCTGGTGTATTGGCTCTTGCCGTTGCTGTTGCAGCGGTACCAGTCCCTCAAGCTGGCGTGCCTGGTGGTCAGGTCGTGGGGGTCGTTCAACCCGCCGCTGGAGGGCTTCCCATCGTAGGACCAGTCCTCACTTCGGTTTTGGACTTGGTCAATCGACTTCCGCTCCTGGGATCTTTGTTAGGAAGCATCCTTGGCCAACATCCAGCGCAGCATGCAGCCGGTCCCCCAATTGTTGTTGCTGCTCATCTCAGCATGCACCCCGGCGTCAATCACGCTCTCACCTACCAACACATCGCTACGGCTCACGCATTCGCTCATCCGGCTACTGCACATCTCGTTGTCCCCGTTTACACGCATGCCCACATCCAGGTACCTGCTCCAACCCTCGGGTTTACTCGCCCAACAGGTGTTGTCAGGGTACTACCAGCTGTGACGCAGGTGCACGTTGTCCATCACCCCCATCTCACAGCTATTGCATTCGCTCCTCCAACCGTCACACACCTGAACGTAAATCCTGTGATCACACAAGCTCAGGATCAGGTACCAGATGCAACAGAAACGGTAGCCGTCAATCCACCTGTCGACGTCAACAATTCCTCTCCTCCCGTTGGTGGCATTGACGGTGACCAGGCCGCATCTTCAAGTGCTGGGACCGTGTCGGATTCTTCTTCCGATGGATCCCAATCAGTCGATAATTCTAATGATGCTCCAGCATCATCAGACGCAGATACGTCTAGCACATCTCCTCAAGATGATACTACGGCATCGATTGTCCCACTTTCCCCATCGAATCTTGACGTTGTGCCATTGTCCTCACCTACCGGAACCAATCCCTCCCTCCAGGTGACCATTTTGCAAGCGCCGCTCCCAACCTTGGGCGCTGTATCGTTGTCAATGATTCCTCTCCCTACACAGACGGTCTCGAATCCTCTCGGTGTCCAAGCGTCATTTTCGGTGCTCACTTCTGCTCAACCCGCGTACACACAAGTTATCGCTGGTGTAGGAACTCCGGGGGGTGTTATTGTCTCCCAGGATGTTCGTCCTCCCATCATCCTCGTACCGACCCAAGGACCAGCAAATCCCGTCAACGTCCAAGCATCCTTTGTCGCCGGTGTCAACGCTCCACGACCTACCAGCCCTCCCGTTTCGACGCTTGGATCTCCCACTATGCCTCCGTCCGTCGTACAAGCTCAGATTTCTGGAATCACAGGGAATTCAATAGGTTTACAGGTGTCACTTGGAGCTGTTGGTGCCCCCACTGCGACGCAACTGGTTGGTTTTGGCGGAGCGCCCGGAGTCGTTCTCGTCTCTAATCAAGTTCAGCCATCGTTTTTGCCAGTACCAGTTCAGACGCTGAGAGTCTCAGTCAATTCCATCGTCATTGGCACCGTTGGTGCGCCCCAACCCACCGTTCAACTATCGGGCGGAGGATCGGTTCTCGCCACAAACGTCCAGCCCCTCGTATTTCCTGCACCGACCCAAACCATTATCAGCCCGATTGGCATTCATGCCCAGGCGTCATATGCCATAGCTGCTTCATCCCAGCCTACTGTAATAGTCGCTGGTGGTGCTCCTGGGCTCGTCGTCGTTTCCCAACCGCCGGTTGTCCCTGTCCTTGTGGCGACCCCAGCGGTCACGCATTCTGCTAGTCTCATATCCGGTCAAGCATCCTTAGCTGGCGGTGGGCTCTTCGGCGGACCACCACCTTCAGTAGAAGAGATGCACAGTACTCTGAACCAGCCTGCGCCGACGCCTAACCAAGTACTCGGTAGCGCTGGCTTGCAAGCGTCGTATGTCGCTTTCGCTTCATCTCAACCTATAGCCACACAGGTGGTCGCTGGTGGAGCACCATCTTTGATATTTACTTCGCACCTCATCGAACCTCTCATCGTGGTCGCTCCTACGCAGGCCGTAACTGCATCCATAGATCCACTTGTCGTCCATGTTACCACCTTCCAGCCGACCCCAACCTTGGTAATTGGAGTACAGTCAAGTTTGCTGCTCGTTCCTGGTAGCGTTAGGCCTCAACAAACGGAGCTGTCATCGTATCAGACTGTTGGAAGTCAGGACACAACAGCTGGTGTATCGTGAGCTCCGATTCCATGCCTTAGGCTGATCCACCACTAATCTAACGACCTTTAGATCTGATGCTTCCGGCGGTGGTCAGGACGATCTTGCACAGTCCTCATCTGCGGATTATATATCTTCACAAGATGAGACCAGCGCTAAGACATCTGTGACGGGCTCTGAAAAGGGTTCATCCGCAAGCCAACACGCTGACCTCCCGTCGTTGGTTTCTTCGTCGTAAGTTATATCATCCTTTAGTTCGACCACTCACTAATTGAACCCCCAAAGCAACACCGATGAATCACCTGCAGGAGCCTCTGATCGCTCTGATTCTACGGCGGACAACTCAACCGCGGTTGATACACCCCTTACCTCAGACGAGGCGCCGGCTACAGGTAGCTCTTCTCCAGCTCTAGATATTCCACCCGTGGCAACAAGCGAAGGAAGCGCCGCCTCTACCGATGGTCCCTCCATACCTTCTCCCACCGCGATTGTAGGAGTCTCAAGTAACACAATGCAATCCACTGGTGATGCGGTGATCTCTGTAAGTTTTGCACCGTAAGGGTGACTGGGTGACTTACTTGCACCTTGCTAGGTCCGCCCGATTGCTGTGGGTGCCACCACTGTGGTCGCGCCGGCCCTTTTTCCTTCCTTATCTATCGGTCTCGCTGTAGCTACGCAAGGACCAAGCTTATTATCCGGCGGACACGAATCCTCAGTCATCCTTGTTCCTGCCATTCAATCACCATCGTCCTTACCAGCGATTTCTTCGTCCTCGACACAGGCGCTCCAGCCAGAGATCCTCCCTCAAGAACGCCCATTTACGACAGTGTTGGTTCACGATGCCTCATACGCTAACTCCCTGAACGGAGCGCGGCTATCCGTAGGCGCCATCGGTGCAGTCCCCATTCCTACCACTTCCATCATTCAACTCGGAGCTCAACCAACCATCGCTGTCGTCGGGAGTCAAGCCCCCAGTGTCGTCTCACTTCCCCAACTCCAACATCAAGCGATCGCAGTTGATTTGACCTCCAATGTTCCTGACAGCCAAGCACCTGCAGTTTCTGGTGGTTCAATCTTTGTAGGAGGCACTTTCCTCCCTCAAGCGCCAATTGAATCCGCTACGCATACCTTGTCGTTGAACCAGCCAGCCAGCGCAAGTATTCTCATGAACGTGAATCAACCCCAACCTTCCATCGGACTTTCTGTTGTACAGCCAGCGACGGTTGTGGCGTTCAATACAAATTTGCAGCCTGCCGTAGGCTCGACTAACGTTCTCCAACCTTCAACAGAGACAGGTAAAGTGCTTCCCAACATTGAGTATCATACCAGTCGTTAATTGCTTCATAGTATCGCAAGCAAGAGATCATCCTCTCCTCGCGTCTGCCTATATTACCAGTCAATCATCTTCTGGAATCGCACAGGCGTCCGATACCTCGTCGACGGTAAATCAGTCCGCTGCTATCGTTGGTCCCAAAACTTCTTCCATCATAATTCCGCCAGTTCTCGGTCCGGGAATTGATGTTAGTAGTGATCATGCGAATCCATCGAGCGCGACCATGGCACTCCTCGGAGCATTGTCGCCATTGACTACGTCGTCCGCTTCCACACTTCAAGTTCCACAAGGGCAAGGCGGTTCTGGAGGAATCGTCCAAGTTTCGACCGGTTCACCCGTCGTCCAGCCAACCTATATTGTGGCTAACGCACCCGCCCCTTCAAGCGCGTTACCATCTCAGGGATTGACCGTCACCACATCGGCACAACAGTCATCCATTGATAATGCTCCGAATCAACAAGGATCAGTCAGCCTTTCTGTATCCCAACCTTCAGGACCTGATAGCCAGTCCCTAAGTCAATCCTTTGGAGGGATCACAACTACTGGGTCAAATCAAGTTATTGGCTCCAGCTCGGGTAGCAAGGCGGTATCCACTGCATCTTCCCAATCCTCCCCAGCCATCTCTGCATCTGGTCAGCTTGGCATTTCCTTCAAAGTTGGAAGCGACGGCCAGCTACTCGCATCTCCGACGGTATCGGCGCAACCACTTCCTCCATCAGTAACGCAGAACCATCAACAACAGGCTGGTTCAGTGGGTTTTATCCAGTTCTCGCCTGGTTCACCTTCAATCCAACCGACATATGTCGTTGCGAACGCACCTGCTCCTTCGATCGTGTTACAGCCCCAGATATCTGTCATTACCACGTCCCAAACGACAGCACAACCAGCAATCAACATCTCGCCACCTCAGCAAGGTTCCTTCGGTTTCTCTGTATCCCAATCGTCTCTACCCTCGGCGAAGGTTTCTTACGAATCTACTCCAGTCGGTAGCTCTTCCAGTGTCGGGGGCCTCGTCTCGGTTGGAGTGACTCAACCTAGACCATACGTCGATGTCGGTCCAAGCTCGATCGGTCAAGGAACATCCTTCACGTCTGCGCAATCCACAGCCCTATCATCAGCTCAACTTGGCGTTTCAACCAACGGACCCGGGGAAATAAGTCTTGGAACAAACAGTCAGCCTCTAGCAACCTCGACCATAAAGCTTCAAGCGCCCGCCTTTTCCGCGGGAGAAGCGATCCCCGCAGGTGCCTCATCCTTGATCGACACCCCCGACCAATCCTCAAACGCTATGGTCTCAAATCCGCTGGCTTCTGTCGACACGCATTTCGGCGCTTCGGAAAGCAGCTCGGCTGCGGCAAGTCAAGTATCTAGCGTCAGATTCGCGCCAGCAACTCCCCAATCTATTCGCGTTGACCAAGTTAGCAATAGTCGCCCAGCCTTGGGTACAGTCATTGGCGTCCAACCACAACAACTTAGCGCTCCACAAGTTTCGGTGGTCACAATCACAATCACTTCATTCCTGCCTCTGCCTACCTCTACTACAGCCTCACAGCCGCTCGTTGTTCCAGTCACCGGCGCCGCACTCTTATCCGGAAATCTCCCAGTCGCGGTTTCAGGAGGGGTTGTAGGTGATACGAGTAGTGTTGTACAAGGAGCCACCTCGTCCTCTCTGGTGGCAACAAGTGGTACCGCTGAAGGCCAAAGCGTCAGTTTCAATATGCCATCGGCGGTTAGCTCGTCCACAGTATCATCGCCTACTCGGCCGCAAACGGTAACATTAAACGGAGGGACATATACAAATGGCGGATCAAGTACCTTCCAGTCTGGTTCATTTCCCAACGTCCAACCACAGCTTGTCGGTGTAGTAAACGTTCCACAACCATCCATCATTGCTGTAGCAAACCCCACGACATCGTTGTTCGCGCCATCTCCCCCTCAACCAACCATCCGCATCATCCAGGTTCCTTCAGGTGGTCCCACCTCCGCTCAATCAACGCGACAGATATATGTCATTAACGATGGATCGTCTCCTGGTGGGCACAGGTTCGTTGGTGACGGGACGGGGCAGTCTTCAATTTACGGAAATACACGAGTGCTTCCGTATCTCCTTCAGCGACCTTCCACCACTACGATTACCTCCCCTGCCTTTCAAGGAGGTGTCACCGGGGCTAATCCGGCTTCGTATACGTTCGTCGTCAGCAAACAACCCATCAATTACGTTGGGGCACTTCCTCGACCTGATCATGACGCCTCAAATGGTGGCACGGCTAATCTGGTACGACCCGTGAACTTGACAGAGGATCATCCTGAAGGTAAATCCAACTCTTGTTGCTTGCATAGACATATAATTCACGCGCGTTGACCAGCTACATAGTACTTAGATAGACATAGTCAGACCGGACGCCTGGTTGAAAATACGCCCGATGTCCGTACCAATGTCTCTAGAAAAGATTGAGATGCTTTTACTCTTTTGTGACGTACCCGGCCAAGGCGATCAGCAAGCCTATATTTATTCTTAACGAAAAGAAAATCGAAATGAGGTGAATTGAAATCAAGATATGAACGTGATGACCTTGAAAGCAATCAGTGACCGGAGTTGAAATTGTGACGGTGCTTCTTCTCTTTGTACCGTCTGGAGCGTTTACAAACCTGACGACTCATTCACACCTTCGATACGCTTGGCCCACTACGAACTAGTCTCACTTTCAAAGCTCAAAATTGCGACATTCGTCCTCTTAAAAGCTAGGGTTGCTTGCCTCCGGTGACTCACACCCTGACCGATACTTCCTTGATGCGCTACTAGTATTCGAGACTATTCACCGACCCCCAAACCCGCCACAGGGTGTCGCCATTTCTCAAAGCGAATAACGTAGTATTCGGTTCTCGGCGCCTCCACCTCATTCTTCATCGTAGCCCATGTCATCTCTCGCATCAAGGGACAATCACATTCTTGTCCCCTTCGGATCCGATTTTTGTGACTTTAGCCCAGCCACGCCGCCTCCACAATGAATAAAAGCGGAGGGGTGTCCTCTAGGATACTTCAGGCTCAACCACCCAGGTCAAGCATTGTCTCCTACCACTCAAGTAAGCTTCTAACGCATGCCTTGATATGCCCAACATCTGACAATATTTGCCTGCAAGCCAGTCAATAATGCGTGTCATCGTTATTTCCACGCTTGGTTTTGTGGTCCTAGCAGGCGCCGTCCCCGTTCCTCAATTGGCCATTCTCAATCCTGATTTTGACCGAAGCTCTTTGTCGCGAATTCCCCTCATCGGGCCGGGACTCAACGGCATCGCCAATCAAATCTTCGATGTCGCATCCTCCCTCCCAGAACCTGGCCCAATCCTATCTGCCCTTCTCGGAAAAGAGTATCGTCCGTTTCCCGGAGTAGTCGTACCTCCCGCTCCCGTCTTAGTAGCCGCTGCACCTGTTCCAGTTGTGCACGCTGCTGCTGTCTCTGCTCCACAAACGCCCGCTATCAACATTGTCGACAGCAGCACAAGCGCAGGTGCAGCTCCCGCCGCTCAGGATGTGTCTAGTGATACAACCCTCCCTCCAGCTGATGCGACTGCGCCTGCTGACGACACTACTGCACCTGGTACGTCCATTGAACTTGCTCCTTCTTACTTTCCTGACACCGCGCGTTCAACAGCGTCCTGATGGCCTTACCTCGATGTTTCCTCCCCTGTGACGAACAGGGTTAAGCGCGAGCCACCGTTCCTCCCTCTCGGGTACTTGTAATCGTAGTTCACATATTGTAGTTTTACCTAGAAGATCCATCGATGGTTGCGCCCGGGGGATTAGTAATCCCCCGGGCGCAAACTTCTGTTTCTCAAGCTCTTTCATGCTGGCTGGTCGAGTAGGTTCGTCGCTTCGCAATACTTCGTCTACTCGCGTTTCTAGTATTCAGAGGTGCCCTGAGTCAAAGACTGCCATGATATCTTCCTTGGAAGCATTTCGGTGAAGTCTGCGATTATACACAATCTTCTCTCGGATACCAACCCCCCAGCTACTGTTTATTATCCCATCGACCCATGTATCTTTGCACTAAAAAGAGACGACGTGTAAACGACATGGATATGGCATAAGGCTGATACCGACCTTGTTGCTTTGTGACATCCATTCCTCTTTTGTCAAGGACTTGCTTGTGATGGCACGGTACTGTCCCAGATATTGCCATTTCGATGGTTCGAACTTGGTGATGAGTCGATGAGGTCCAGATTTCAGTCCGTCTTCGCAATCTTCGGCGTGGGCATCACCAACGACGAAGTAAAACCTGAAACGATCGGTCACGGTCATGCTTTTTATGTCACACTTGGGCAGGGTCCAGGCCTCATCTCAGGGTCCCTTCTTTCTCTGACCTCTACCCTCTCTGCACTCTAAACTCGGTTCCACCCGTCCTGGCACAGAGACCAATTTCGACTGGAATTGCGTCTGCACTATGTGAGTCTGATACTTCACTATGTTATTTCTATGATCAAGCTGTCCAAATTCTCGCTACCAGGGACCAATCTGAATGAAAACATCCAAGGCTCGGTTCACACTCACACCCAATTTGGTCGACAGTGATTTTGGGTCTTCAATGCCTCATTCACTATCGAGTCGGCTGCAAGGTGCCTCAGTACCCGACAGTCTTCCCAGAGCAAGCAAGATCTTCGGCTCCTGATGCGAACCCAACTCCCCATAGCTCATGTCGTCTCTGGCCTTCGAGCGAAAACACCAATCTTTCGGACCCGACCACTAATCTAGCCACGTAGCATGGAGCTCAACCTCGAATAAAAGCTGAGCGAAGTCCTCCGTTAATACCTCAGGCCAACCACCCAGGTAAAGCTCTATCATCTGCACCACCAAAGTAAGCCTCCATCGTACGTTCGCTTACTTCTCTCTGACATCCACCTTCAAGCCCGTCAATCATGCGTGTCACCGTCACCTCCGCGCTCGGATTTGTGGTCCTTGCAGGCGCTGTGCCTGTCCCTCAGCTATCCCTTCTCAACCCAGCCGTTGGAGTTGGGTTTGATCGAAGTGCTTTGTCACGAGTCCCCCTCGTTGGACCGATAGCCAACTCCATCGCTAATACGGTCTTTGACATCGCTTCCGGCCTCCCCGTCGCTGGTCCAATCCTGGCCGGTCTTCTGGGCGGAGGGTATCATCCCTACGCTGCGCCCGTCGTTGCTTCCCATCCGGTCATCGTGGCAGGCACACCCGTTTCAGTTGTGCATGCAGTCACCCCAGTTGTTTCAGCTGTTGCTGTTGCTGCTCCCCCAGCACCTGCTATCAGCATCGTCGACAACAGCGCAAACGCTGCTGCTGCTCCCGCTGCTCCCGATGCGTCTAATGATACAATCACCCCTCCAACTGACGTCGCTCCTGCGTCCGACTCCACTGACAATGCCCCACCATCCGCCGCCGATGCACCTGCTGCTGATACCGCGGCCGATGCAACTGTTACTGACGCTGCGCCTGCTGATGCCCCCACTGCTGATGCTGCGCCTGCTGACGACAGTGCTGCACCTGGTAAGCATATCAGATTTCGTTTCATCATCGTTTACTCTCTTGACACCGTCTTTTCAGCTTCATAAAAGCCTTACCTCGATGCTCCTTCCTCTATCTCGAATAGGGCTGAGCGCGGGTTCCCCACTTGTGTACTGGTAGTCTCCGTGTATATCTCTACCTTAGAACAATCAAAGGCTTTTACGCTGTATTTCGACATGGACTGAACAACCTCTGCGATGAAGTCAAGCTTATCAGCCTTCTGGCATCAAAATATATAGAGTGTGACTTAACTTGCTGATTGATCACGATAGCAAGGAATACATATCCAGAGTTTTGTTGATTACAATGACAAGCTAGCCCACGGGCGTCCGATACATACCAAATTCAACTGAACGCTATGGCGCATTCCCCTTACTGGTTGCTTACAGTCACTGGAGGTCCTGGGAGGAAGCAAGAGCGGTCTCATCGGGATTGTAAAAGGTCGTGGACCATAGCTGTCGGGATGATCTATAGTTTGTGTGAACCGTAATACCCAGAGAAACGTACAACACGATGGCGTGGAGCTGAAATTTCTTCAAAGTCCAACCGAAGTTCAAATTGAGTTCAAACGTTAGCAAAACGTTATATAACGACTTGTGTTTACCAGGCTAGCAAAACGTTAGAAACGCCTTTGGCATTCACATCATAGTGGATGTAGACTAGGTAACCTCTGATTGACTAGACTGAGCTGGAAAGCTTCGTCATAGTCCACACATTTCATCCCCCATACAGCGATAAACTGGGTACCCCAGCTTGTCAGCCAATTCACGCCAGAGACGCGTAAGTAAAGGACCAACCATTTCTCCGGAGTCAAACGCTGACATGATGTCTTCTTTAGATGGATTGTCATTAAGTCCGTGAGCGTACGCAATCTTCTCTCGGATACGAACACCCCAGCTGCTCTTGAGTATCCCGTCAATCCACGTATCCTTGCACTAGAAAAGCGATGGCCCGTTGAGTCAAACGGATATACGGTAGGGGGGTTAGTCGTGACCTTATTGCTTAGGGACATCCACTCTTCCTTCGTCAAGGATTTGCTTGGAATAGCGCGATACTGTCCAAGATATTGCCATTTCGCCGGCTCGAACTTGGTGATGAGTCGATGAGGTCCAGATTTCAATCCGACATCACAATCTTCAGCGTGCACATCACCAACGGCGAAGTAGAAACCCGGCGCGCCAGGAAACTTCGGTGCGTTGGGATGCCAATCGTAATTTAGGCACATGAAGTCTCAGATCCCATGGCGAGCGATTTTCTGTTTGCTCGGTCTGGGAAAGGCTTCCTGAGGGTTTCCGCCGTAAAGCCCTGATATGACTTTCCGGGTGGTAGGTTTATCGCGGAATTCAGGGTCGAGAGCAATGGGGTAAAGACGATGACCACCAATTCGGGCGTAGCGCTCAGCAAAAATATCGAAGGGTATCACCAACTCGTTCTTGATAGCTTTAATCTTAGGCTAATTTGAGTCGCGTCAGAGCTTCAACTCGGCGGAAAGATTTAAGAAGAAAGGGACGTTCACGTACATTGAAATCAATATTGATTTGTGGCTCATCCGAAGGGGGTTCTACCGGAGTCTCGAGTGTAAGATCTATAATGTCTGGGTCCGCCGCATCTGGGGGTGTACTCGAAGAACGTCGGACCGCTGTTTCCGAGGCAGTGGGTGAGGGGTGCTCAACGTGGTCTGGAAAAGGTGGTGGAGTAGCCAAGTCATCAACATCCATGGCGTCGAGCTCGGAAAAGCTTCTGAAACGAGCAGGAGATGTTGACCTCCCGGCGTCAGGTGCCTCAGTCTTTGGTAAGGAGGTCAGAGTCATGAAAAGATTGCGGGCGGAAGTGTACTCACCAGAGAAACCACACTTTCATGGCGAGCAGGGGGCATAAAGTCCAACGTATTTTCATCCTCCGGAGGCTCACTTCTACGAGACGACTGGGTAATAGAAGGACGGGTATTCTGTGTCCAAGAATTGTCATACTGCGAAAGAGTATATAAGCGTCAGTGGGTCATTGCTGGAGTGCTCTTACCGTAAAACGTGTCAAATTTCGCCTGTAGGAACGCATCACAGACTGCTTCGAGGGAACTTCAATCCAGCATACAAGGCATCGTCGGGAAAAGCGTGGCCGATGAGTGTCTAAAAGTTGAGTAAGAATCCGGTACTAGTTATGGGAGCGAGCCGCGATAGAGTGTACATACTTTCCTCGCGTTTCATGCATTTCTCATCGTCTGTGACATCTTCAAGTTTGCCCTACAAATGGAACATTGAAGTCGACTTTTATGGATGGAAAAATCAAGAGAATTACCTCAGATTTGAATTGGTGAGATGCCATCGACGCGGCAGGCGAATGCTCCCGGTCACTGGCAAACGGACTTGCATGTTCAAGTTTTGGCTTGACATCACGGCGCAACGGACTGGAAGGAGAGCTGAACGTGGGCATATTTTATGGTGTAGACACTTTGAGTACTGGGTGCGAGGGTCCCTTGGCACTTGAGATGCTTACACTCTTGAGCTCAGGTTTGGGTTAGCAAGCTGCAAGGGTTGACGCGGGCCAAAGCGTTCCAGTTCAGGGGCACAACGCGGTCACGTGCTCAACGTTTCAACCACTAAGCTGGATCGGCAAACATCGAGATGTTGTCAAGGCGACAACTCGGACTGCTTTTGACTTCAACATCTTCCATGAAAGACGGAGAAGACGAAGATGTAAAACCGAAGACTGAAGAGCTAGGTAAATCGTTGCCTGCTCCCTGTCTCCCATCACGCGCGCGTCCCGCCCTCCACGCCAGAGCCGCCAAGAAGGAGGAAGAGGAAGCTCCTGATTCTCTTAAACCCGAGGTGGGTGTGTACGGCCTCTGTTATTCCTACCGAAATGATGATTCACGATATAGGTCAAGGATGAGGATAAATCCGGTCTCTTATCGCCCTCTAGCGAAGGAATAACGAGGACAGGGCTAAATGTTGGTAGCGGAAACGGTAAGTGACTGTCGAGTTCTTCTCGATTCTTGCTCAGCTCAAGACTGAATCATACTATCAACTTAGATACTCGCATTCTTCCTTGTTATCCTCCGTTCTGGGTTGAACCTCCGACAAAGTCTCAAGTATTGCGTAGTTACCGCCTCCAACGACAGCATCGTGTTGTAGGCTCCCCTTACTTCTTTTCGTTCCTTTGAATCTTCATATTCATTTGGTAGGAAGCTGGAGCGACAAAGTCCAGCTTGTCATCTCGTACTCCGAAGCTTCGTGGCTCGTCTCCTGCCGTACCCCGCCCCGATGCCATCAACGACGAGCCTCCTGTAGCAGTCATCGCGGACCAAGAGCTCACTGTAAGTGGTCGAAGCTGTACAGTGACTTCCTGGTAGTAACGAGATCGCGACAGGCCGGATCAGCGACCCAGCTGCGAGGACGATCGCCTGCCCAATCTATTTTTGGACTCGACCATGATGCTATGGACATTGACGACATGAACATGCCACCGTTGGACCCCATTAGCCGGCTCTCGTCCCTGACACCAGGTCCCGAAGAACCACGTACTCCCTCGGCAACAGAGAATCCTATCGTCATAGATCTCACTGGGGTCAATGACGATAATGTTATGGGTATAGCCCCGGAGCCACCTATCGTTCGTCAGGAGGAAGAGCCGGTTTTGCTGCCTCAGGAAGATGGTCAAGCCGTGACTATGCCACTTGAAATGGAGATAAATGTACGTGTTCAAACCATCACCAACGGGCTCACACTCACATGTGACATGGCCTTGTCCAGCCCAAGATCAAGAAACGCAAGACGGAGATGATGGTTTCACTGAACACCTTTGCCGAACGCTATGCCCAACTCGGCCATGAACGGTTCCCCATCACCCTCAGCGCGGTTGAGCGTGACGTCCTATTCAGTCGTTCGCGCATCTCGTCCCTTTATGGTGGTAACACACAACAAACATTTCCTCGTACAAGTGAGAAGCAGCGTGCACTCCATGGAATCGACGACTTCATGTGCTTGAACTACGATATGAATCCGAATGCACCTGAATTCCCTGGATGCCCGGGTTTCTTTTTTACAATCGGATGGGAGCACGCTGAGGAGGGAGAACGTTGGCCTGGTCCCTACCGACTCATTACGAGGTTTGAGCCTTCGAAATGGGGCTACCTCGGTCAATACCAGCTTAGCCCGAACAAGTCGTTGACGAAGGAAGAGTGGCATGCCCAGAAACCCAAGGTATGTTGTTCAGCCGCTGTTGACTTGGATCCCGACACTCCTTTGCTGACGATTGCTGCAGTTTCGCAGGACTTGGGTACGCGAAATTTTCAAGAAGGGTTGGGGTGTTGATGTCCGCTTCAAAGCGGCTCTTCGTGCTCGACTCGGTCGATTCCCGACTGACGAAGACGATGCCCTTCATGAAGCTGACCGCGAGAACCTGACTGCACATGCTACAGAGGAACAAGTCTTTGTGTGTCTGGATGCTGGAGAGATTGTTAGTCGGTTTCTCTTCTTACCCTGGAATTTACTTGATTGACCCGTCATACATCATCATTTAGTTCATCTGTGTATGGGGCCTGAAGTGTGTTGGTTACGACGAAGAATTCCAATTGAGCTTAATCAACGAAACTACATGGTGCGGGCGTGTCAATCGACGAAGTCCTACTGTATAGAATGAGCCTATGTGCATATCATCTTTTTACCGCTTTACGTGCTGCTACAATACCCCAACTTTGTCTCCCAAATGAATGGATTTTCAATATAGACATTGCCGAAAGGATTTGCTATACTCTATGTTAGAAACCCGCCGGCGTGTCCAGCTTGATGACCAGCTCGAATGTGCCACCGAAAGGTACAAACTCAAAATGAGCACACGGAGGCGCACACAGACCGGGAGTTGCATAGGCGTCTCAGCTTGAGGTTTTGTGGGCAGTGGTCAATGAGGTGTGAGGTGCGCAGAGGTGTTGGGTGAGTCCTACGAGCGGGATTGCTCCACCGTATGGTACATGTTGTGATGATTGCCATGGATACCTTCACTGTGCGAGCTCACATTCACCGATTCTGGTATGTATGCAGAAAGTTGAGGTTCGTCATTCTCGATTCGAACATTGACTATGTACGGGACAACAAGTTATCCGCCTACTAAGGAGCACTGAAGACGAGGTGCTTTCCGCCTTGATCAGACTTGAGGACGTTGCCGTAATAGGCCCACTAGAGTAGTTTCGGGTGTCAACTCACAAACATCTGAGTAAATCATACAACTGGGGCTACTCACGTTCAGATAGCCACCATCGCCTTGACGAGTGAACTCGCCTCCCTTGAAGTTGTATATTTCATACCTGATAGGGGAGGGGTGTCAGGACAAAACACGGCGAGGGGAGGGGAGGGGAGCCGGATAAATGACTCACCCGGTCGTTCCAAAGAGGCTGCCAAGTTCAAACTCTTGGTGTTTGTGGTCCCAGTCAACCCCACGGCGACCATCGAACTTGTAGGTATGTTTGGTGTGGCAGATGACCCAGTTGAAGCTGGGATACTCATGGCGCATCTTCGAGACGAGGTCTTGGGTGGAGGAACTGTTCGATGGGTAGTATTCGATCAGGTACTTGGCATTTCCCTGAATCCGGGTAATAATTATTAGTAATTAAATATTTAAACTCTCTACTTGCCTCTGAGGGGTTTCTGACTGCTTGGGTACGTTCTAGTGGCCACTGGGAGTAAGCATTGAGTTNAAAAAACACAAAAGGCTAGGGTTCGCGTGCGCGAACCCTAGCCTGTACCCAGCATTGGTTCTTGGGCAGCTAAGTTAGCGTTAGGGGATAGAGTTAGGGGATAGGGTTAGGTTAGCTGGTTAGGGTTCGGGGACATCCCCCCGCGCAAACGAGGCTTTAGTGTGCTGACTCGACCAATCCTGGCTTGGGGGACCCCCCGAGTGTAGCGAGGGAGGGGAAGGATTGGGAGCAGTCAGCCCTCTGTTGCGCAAATTAAAAAAGAGGGTATGTAAATTGTCTAAGGAGATAACATTCGGATAACTCAATATTCGCTGCACTCGGATCCCACGGTTTACTTTCCACTGAGATAGCGCTTGCAAGAACCCTTAGAAGATTCCCACACTAGTGGCAACCCTGTGATCGAATCCGAACCATCGAAGTGCGACTCTCTTGGGTGAACTGACTTCGAGCCTGACGGCGAATTAATGGCATTAGATCTCAGTACTCGAGCTCTCGGGAACAAGTTCACTTACCGCCTTGTCCGAGTTGATGTGGCTCTGTACCGCCTTGATGATGGTCATGGTCGCGTCGATCGCATCAGAAGCACTGATTCCCTTGTCCACCATGGTCGTGTTGTCACTATTCAAGACGGCGCGTCGTTCCACGGTGGGTTGATCATCATCCTGGGGGACGGCCACGGACAACGCGCTGGAGATGAGTGACAAGGCGACAATGAGAAGGAATCGCATGTTGAGCTGCTTGATACTTTGGAGCGCATCCTGGAGGTCCTTTATAGCAGACACTTTCAGTCCAGTGGTCTAGCTGAAGGTATTTTCGCGACTGCCATAGTGCTCCTCAACGAAATGCGTGTCCGCTCGAAAAAAAGTAGCAGTGGGTACTGATCAGGGATAGGTGAAGGAAGGGTGATCGACGGTGTGCTTCTAAGCAAGGAAGGGTGTTTGGAAGAGGCTGGGGCCCAGCTTCAAGGGGCAGAGGAGCGTATGGGGAGCATGTAGAATGCCAATTAGGCGCGAAAGGGATGACTACGAAGCACTGGAAGCCACTGGGTCGTTGAGTAAAAACGAGAAATAGAATCTTCCACTGTCCACGCGAGCGGTCCAGTTGTAAAAGCAGAAAATTGGTAGGCTTAATTGAGGATGTGGCAGTTCATAATCATATGCTGACTAGCAATAATCAAGCCGTGAAGTGAAGTCTCGGTAAAGTAGCTTGATCGAAAGGTGTAGATAAATGTCAGGATAAGCAAGTAAGCCAAGGATAAGCAATGGCGGCGCCAATTAAAAGGTCCGAACGGCCCGGCGAAGGCCCGGACCTTCCATATTGAGGCTCCGACGTCGGCGCGTCAGCTCCATATGGATTGCGATGTCTTCACTCAATTCACCCAGCGGGTTGTTTTTTCTTGCCAACGCTCCTCCGACGGCGAACAACATGGAAGTGGACAGGAAACTCAACATATCACGCTAGTCTGTCCACTGTCGGTGCCTCGACCCAGCATCGGAGCTTCTCTGGCCAACCTGTCNTTTTTTTCTTGCCTGTTCGAAGCGATCTCGGTTTCGCCATCCTTCATACAAACGGATCAGACAAAAAGACTTGCGCTATATTTTGGAAATTACAATGCAGCCAAGTTGGTTCCAGAACAAGGATCTCTGCTCCAAATGCGTAACTAAGGATGGTGGCGGTTGAACTCGCCCGTGCACAAAGTCTACATCAGCTTATCCAATCTTGAGCTTGCGGCCAGGACCATCTCGTTGCTTCTCTTCGTCAACTCTGTCAGTATCCTCTGCGACTCACTCTCAACCTGAATCATCCTCTGCAATTCGATGATCCCAAGTTTTTGGATGGCCTTCTTTGCCTTCGCGATGGCAGCTTGTTTCTTTGTCTATCAACCCCGGGAACGATTATGAGCCCAACGCTTGGATAAATCGCCGAGCGACTTACATTTTTCATCTTATCATACCGGCCCATCATATCGGTCCACTTCCTCACCAATTCTTCTACCCCATTTTCGTCGTCGGAATCCTCGGTGTCGCTTTCGGAGTGTATCGAGTCCCCTTCTGAGTCTGAAGGCTCTGAGAGGTCCTTCACCACACTTTGTTTCCCTTTCTCGCTGGCCCTCGCACCATTGCTGCTACGGATAGGATTTCTGCGAGTCCGGGGCCTATCCGACTCTTCATCATCGGCACAAGAACGTTTTCGTTTCTTCTCCACCGTTTCCGTTTCCGCTTCCACTTCACTGTCTGTCCCAGGCGTCTCGCATTTCGAGACGCGATTCACCATCGAATGGCTGCATTTCTTTTTCTTCGCAAGGCACCAATGGCATCTGAAACAACCACTCCCAATGCATTCACCATCGTCGCGCTCTTGACAGGTTGTGCACATATCTTTTCCCTGCCACTTTCGATCCCCTTCTCGACGGATTCGCAGCTTTCCATCTTCCCGGTACTTGTAATATTTCTCGCATCGTGCGTGGTCTGGGCATTGGTAGCCTTCGTCGTTTGGGCCAACGGAACTTTGGGGTCGCTCGATGGGTTTCCTCAATTTCGTTGCACACGAAGTTGGAGCGGATAGGAGAAGGACAATTTCGTCGTCGTCGTCGTCTTCATCCGAGTACGGTACAAGGGCGCCTTTCCTGGGCTTTGTGTGTGGCTAATCAACCAACATAAGTTAGTCGACCAATTATGCGACTACGATGAGGGTCACCTTCGCTTTAGACACCCGTACGTCGATCTGAGCGCCACCGACATGGGGTTTAGTCTCCTCGAGGGTCTCAGGCCGTCCAAAGGGATGCATAGTGTCCTGGGGAGAGAGCAGCTGGACGAATTAGATGAACACATGGCTTTTGTTTTGTTTTTTATCAATGCATCTTGTCGTGATCCGCCAAAGTGCTTAAAAAAGAAGAATCACGACATAGCAGAATCACCGCAGAATGATGTATAAATAGTACAACCATGGTGCACATGCGAACACATGGTAAAGTTAGAAGATTGAAAAACGAGCCGCCTTCGGGAGTACCGAAGTCTCGACTCTAAGCTAGCTCCTTCAACCGTGAACTTGCCACTGCCATCACGTCGTACTTTCCCTTCAACAACTCACGCAATGCTTCCTTCGACTCAATCACCAACTCCTTTGACTCACGCAATTCCTTCTGCCACCTATTTTCAACGTCAACCATCCTCTGCAATTCGGTGGTCCCAAGNTTTTTTAATGGCCTTCTTTTCCTTGATGACGGATGCTTGATTCTTTGCCTAAGAACCCAAGAGGTGGTCAGGGTGCCATGTTATTGACCGCGACGCCAGGAATTATCGTTGGACTACTTGCCTTCATCTTAGCAAGCCGGCCCACCAACTCTTTACACGTCTTGACAACCCATTCTACATCAGCTTCATCGTCTGAAGATGCCGAGGAGTCGATGTCAGAGTCGTTTTCCCCGGAGTCCTCTTGAGAGCTGTCGGTAAGTTCAATTTGAACCTGAATCCCCTTGCCGTTCTCCCTCTCCTTCGCATAGTTGGTTTGCCGAGGAGGCCTCTTACTCCCAGATGGTTTGCTTATCTTCTTGTTCATGAATGTATCGACACTAGGCGATCGCTTTCGTTTCCTTTTCCTCGTTTCCTTTGCCTGATCCACCCCACTGGACGTACCCGCGTTCGCGCTACGCCTATACCGCCCAGACCCGTGTGCATGACTACACCCTCTCTTCTTATCCGAACACAAATTGCAGCTAAAACACCCACTCCCAACACAATCCTCATTTCGTTGTTGACATGCGCCACATTTATCCTTGCCCTCCCATCGTTGATCCCCCCTTCGACGAACTCGTTTCTCGCCGTCTATGACACAAGTATATGATTTCTTGCATTGTTTGTGGTTTGGACACTTGTAGCCTTTATCGTTGGGGCCCACGGAGGTGGATGGCTTCCGAAGTTGCTCTACCGCCGCTGGACCTGACCTCTTTGTTGGACTCGAAGGTGTCTGAGGAGATTGCAAGATGATTTCGTCATCGTCATCCTCGTCCTCGTCCTCGTTTCCATCTGTACTTGACTCGTAATAAATATTTTCCCTTGAATGCGCCTGAGAGTCGAGACACAACGTACAATGAGCAAACCAGCTTGTTAGCCCAGCCTCAGGGATGTTCACCTAGCAGTACCTACCTTTGCAGCGGACGACGTTACACCAGTAGAGTCGTTGGCATGCTGCCTTACTTTGACATAACTTTGTGTCTTCTTGAATGGTCCCATTGGTCTTGAAGAAAGATGTGTCAAACTGTGCTCAATGTGATGGGTAATAAATAGTGGAATTGCCGCCGAGCTTTCACAGAAGATCATAAAATATGGACGTAAACAAACCATGCAGATACGGCAATAACTAGATTATGGTACTATAGTACAGAGGGCCTGAACAAGTAGATGGGTACAGTGTTACAATTGTCCGAAAGTGCAATCGTCCATTCATCCAGACGACACCACGTTACATAGGCTGGGTCTGTTGCACAGGCTGCCGCGGTGCAGGCCCATGCCCGGAAGTCGTTTTAGGAACGATAGTGAACCTAAATACAGGAAATCAACAACGTTGCCTTCAGGCTGGCGCAAGAACAACCCGACTTACGCATCAGATTTCCATTCGCGACCACGAGCCGCCTGCTCCTCTTTATGCATCATCTTATTCACCCACCCCTCCGGATGCCCGGCATTTGAGTCGACGATGGAATCTTTCTTATTCGCAACGACCTTGAACTGCATATTTTTCTGCGAAGCCGTCGACTTCATCGACTCAGCTTCCGCTTGCTCGCGCTTAAAGAGCTACAAATTCAAATCAGTCCCAGAAACCCTGCATGGAGCACCGGGGAACTTACATCCTGGAGGGCGTGAGCCCGTGTCTGCCGGTCATCGTACTTCGCTTCGTTCATTCGGTCGCGCACGGTGACGAGCTGGCCATCGACGTACTCCACACCAGTGCGGATACCATCCGCAATGGCCTACAAGAAATAATCAGTCTCTGAGCGCAGAGGGTAAAATGGAGCACAAGACGCACCTTCTGAATCTGCTTCTTCACAAGCCCCGTAGCCAACGTCCCAAAGATCTTATACAACAGATCATGTTGCGAATCCCGAATCTTAAACTTGAGCGTATCGACCTTGACCTTCACATCCTTGACCTTCACCACGCTCCTCTTATCCCTCTTATCCGCCGACTTCAACCACACATCGACCTTCAACCCCTCCCCTCCCAAAACCACATCAGCAAGTCCACTATCCGTCATGTTGGGACCGGCACCACCCTTCTTGCGGTACCAAAACGCCACATCGCGCATGTCGACTTGCATCTGCGTCGCCTCGAAGTACATCTCGTGATGCTGATCGTCTTGAATAGCGTTATAGGGCGAAATCTTGAAGTAGTTGCGCATTTCCATTTCGAAGATGTTGGGAAGGATATTCCGCCCTGAAAGTGTGAGGTTCTCGAGGACTAGGTCGAGCTTGTCGTCGGTGTACTCGATGCGTGGGATGGGGATGTATCCGGCTTTGTCGACAAGGGAGGGAACGATGATGGTGCGGATGTCCTGCCATAGGTGGGGTTTGAACTTGAGCGCTCCTTCGTTGTCAAAGAGCAAATTCTTTGTTAGGCGCGCAAAGTCATCACCGAGCCTTAGCAAAAGAATTGCGAAAGTCAGCTCAAGTCGGATGAGGCAACCAAGAAAAGGTCAAACGACTCACTGTTTATTCAGGGGATCTTCACCCATAGCGCCGAACCACCTCCCAGTCTGCTCGAACAGGTTGTCGAAATGACCCTTATACTTGACATCATAGAACATCCTCCCGCTCTCCCGCAACTCTCGAGCACCACGGTCGCAATCATCCTCGACGATGAAGCCAGGTTCGAGGAGAACCTTCTTCATGAAGAAGTTGACACTCTTCCACCAATTGTGCAGCTCGGGGTCGCGACGGGTGTCGTCAACCAAGACGTTGACGGCATCGAAGATACCATCCATGGTTTGGTTGTTCGCGAAGCGCTCGAGGAGCGTACGGAGTTCACGAAGGGATGTGTTCAAAGTAACGTCCTAGCAATACGACATGTCAGCGAATTCATGAAAGACAGCCCAAGTGTTTTACTTACCTCGGTAAGCTGCTTTCCTCCAGCAGCGCCTTCCTCTCCGGCACGTCGGGCATGGCCGACATACTCCTCGACAGCCTTGATCAACCACCGCATACTCTCCTGGTAATCTTTGTGCTTCTGACACTCGATAACGACTTTCTTCCCGCGCCAGATGAACTGATCCCGCCGCTCCTCCGGGAAGTACTCATCCAGGAGAAACCTCTTCGTGCGATCAGTTTGGTCGTTCACGTTGTCTTTGTGTTCTTGAGGTACGCGATCAAGGAGGTTGTCTCGGTACCCGCGGAAACGATCCCGTAAAGTCTGCTTCTGGGCGGCGACTTCCGTTTGAGGATCGCCCTGTGGATCGTCCATGGTCTCGCGCAAGCCTTCCGCGTGCCTGATGAAACGCATAATAAGTGAGTCAACTCAAATAACAGTTGCAGATGGCGAAATACTCACAGTTGGGTCTCCGCCTTCGCTCTGCGGCGCGCGTCTTCCTTCTTCTGATCGGCCAAAGCTCGTGCATCCTCAGCAATTTCGTTACCACGCTTCTCCTCGCCGGACTGCGTCTTCAGCTTCGCACCCGTACCAAATTCTTCATGTGGGTGCTGAACGACTCGATGGTCTGTACCGGGGAGACGGGCTTCCAGGATAGGAGTTTCGCCAGGTCCAGCTACGCGTCCACCTTGAGTAATGAACTGGTCTTGCGGAGCGGGATCGTCGACACGAGCGAGCTTGTCCTCTGAAGGCCGAAGTTGCTCTGAGGCTTTGGAAGCAGAGATGGCGAGGAGGTCTCTTCCGATGATGGAGAAGTCGGAGATGAGTTTGCGAACTTCAGAGTTGGTCAGGAAGAGCGAGAGGAGGGTACGAAGATGATGGGCGGCTATTCAAGAATTCGCATGAGCAGACGAATTCTGTCCAGAAACACGGACCAACTCACCTGCATCCGAGTCTCTGCTGACCTTCTCCTTGTCGACCGGAACCAAGTTGTTCCCCTCAGTGGGAACCGACTTGTCCTTGCTGACATCGCGCGTGTGCCAGACAAAACTCTGGAAGAGTTCGTCGGCGTTCTTCTCCTGGACGATCGACTTGGATGTGTTGATGATATGGCGAGTGTCTTGAACTAGACTACGCCCTTCGGGTGACAGTTTGGATAGGTCTACAGGCGAGTTCGCGAGCACATAGTCAAGGGTTTCGGAAATTTGGTCGTTGGATGGCATTCGGCCTTCTCGGAAGGCAGAAATGACGCCATAAAATCGTATCTACGAGAGAATGAGTTCATAGAAGTAAGTAGATGGGATTCAGACGTACCTTGCGGTCGATATCAGCANTTTTTAGCTGATGTGTTTACAGGATCAGTAACCGTTCCCTATCATCGTCATGGACGGGTTAGCTGGGACACTGCATGGAAGGTACCGTCTCACTCACGGCTGCTGGGTGTTCGCTAATATCTCTTTTCGCTGGTGGCAAAGACATGGTAGGATAGATGTTGAATTGGTGTGTATGAGTCCCAAGCCCTCTGGTATATATATAGGCAGGGGTTCCCGTTCCACAGCTCGTGAGTTGTGGATCAGCAAACTCCATGACGGTGGTGTTCACGTCATGAAAAGCTTACGGGGGGTGACGCAGTAAGAGGAGCCCCTAGGGAACGATGTCCAGAAGGCGAACATCGTCATTCCCACTGGCCAAGCCAACCTAGGTTCGCATGACATCAAGCGTCTCCACTGTCCACCTTCGCAGGAACCAATTTCATATTTTCAATGAAAGTATGTTTGGATAGCTCGAATGTTGCCCATACGCCAGCGCAAGGGTGTTCGCCTGAGATAGAAAGAGAATAGTCGAAGCCAGGTGGAAGTGATGGAAAGAGAAAAGCTAGAGATTATTTACGTTTATTTATTTTGGGGTCCTCCGCCCTCTTCTGTCTCACCACCACCTTCGCAAAAATTCGCAAGCACTATAAGTGACTACTTACAGATAGTCTATGTACTGGGATTGTCGTACACCGTCAAGAATGGGACCCTATATTTGATGATGCAACTGCAACACATATGGCAGGGTGGCCGAATCAAGGCCGACCCTGCCTCCCATCCTTCTTCGTGATCTTTGTCTAGAATCCCAGAAGTCAACCTCGAAAACCCTCTTCGAACTGTATTTATGTAACCGCCAAGATGCGTTTATATGCTCGCTACGCTTTTGGAGCCGGATCCTCGACGTTTTCGAACCGCAAATAATCTCAGGCGCTCCCCAGCATGGCGCGGGACCCAAATTCAGAGTACGCTTCCTGGAGAAAGGGAACAAACATTGCACCGGTACAAAGACCTGCTGCGCGACCGCAAATTACGGGGTCCACCATACACGGTACTTGAAGGTACTTGAGCCGCATCTCTAATTCGATTACCGAGCCAACTAAAAGCGTGCGCTAGCTGGAGAGACGGCTCAAGACACAAACCTGCAGCTGCACAACGAGTCAGTGTAGAAGAACTGGATCCCGGACAGGATTCCACGGTGAAACTCGCTCCGCGGTGACAACACGCCAAGTCCTTCCTCTGGGTCCTTGAGGAAGCCGGGAATGACGATCCTATCAGCGTGCTAAATGACCGGGTAACCGCGCAAAACGTCCCCAGTCATACACGGTACTCCACTTACCTTCCGAGAGCAACGACCGAGCTGACCACATATGCACCCTAGCTGGCGAAGGATTGTACGACCCCAGTTCGCGCATTGAATACGTCGCTGGCGAAGTATTGCATCGCGCTCTGGTTTACGGGCCTTTACCAATCGGGGGTTGGCTCGCTGATGGACAATAGCGAGCTCCTTCATTCTATCTTCTCGAAGCGCATCGTTTGACTGTGCTCTTTTCTTCCTTGTTCACGGCAATATACGGGCTTCACGAACGTACCATCGCCTCAGTCATAGACATCGAACCCGAGTTAAATCGCATGCACCCAAGCTGGGACTTTCAAGCTCGAAGCCTAGGGAGCTTGGTACTCTGTGTACTCTGAAAAGGACTGGGCTCGTCGTAGGGCACCTCGTTTACTTCCATGAATTAATTCCAAATTGGAAACCAAGTACACGATATCGATAATCCCGATTTCCCAAGCTTCATTCAGCAAATCCGGCTAGGAAATTTTCTCTCAGGCTGTCGGTCATACCACCCAATGCCGCCCGCTCGAAAGCTCTGTCAAATCCAGTAATTGTCTTGCTGATTCCGACGCTCATTCGCCGCTAACGTGAATGTGACAGAGGCTGAGTCTCATTCAACCTCGCATGCCAAGCCATTCACGTCGGTTGGTTGACGGCTCACCGGCACTCAGCACTTTGCGAGTTCCGCTGGGAATGGGATAATAGTTTACCACCGCGACGACCCAGGACATCATCCCATCCGAGAGTAACTAGCGAGGAAATAAGCACAATCAATTCTCCCGCTTCCCGTGCCTCACTTCTTTTTCCCCTATCATCGGAAAGCTACTCTCGAGCATCTACGCTGTTCGCCTGTAAGGTGGAATTACCCCTTCCTTCCAGAATAGCGTTTTGGCGTCGCCGGTTGCGAAAGCTCACGAATTATGAGACGCCGAATAGGTATCCTCTCCTGCCTCAATGCATGGACGGCCTTGTACTCATGTTTACATCGGCCCCCGACTTTATGCAATGCATTGTGCATCTTTTTGATGACCGTCTCACAGTTGGCCTTGATTTTCGTCGCCCGTCGGTCCGGCAATATGGTTTTGTGAGTCTGTTCCTTCTGAATGAATTGAAATGCCGTTCTCACCATCTCTCTGATGCTTCCTGGTTTCAGTGGTAGTATACCTGCCCCTTGCTTCAACAAACTCATTTCGCCCACTCCAAAGTAACGGGCCCTCGATCATGGGTATTTTCAATCCTCGCGTTCGGATTGGCTAGCAGTACCACGACGATAGACGTATAAAAGGTCTCTTAAAATTCGTAAATCTCTCCAAGACACAGCTCAGTCTTACTCTTCAGCTTCAGTATCGCAATGGCTTTTGGCAAGCTCGCCTCTCTTGTTCTCGCTCTTGGCTCTTTGGCTGCTTACGGTTGGTACATTTCTATCGCTCGTATTTTGACGCGTTGCTGATCATCGTCCTCAGCTGCACCTCCTTTGGCTAAGCGGGCTACCTGCTCCAATGGCCGCACCACCGCCAACGCGGCGTGTTGTGTTCTCTTCCCCGTCATAGACGACCTTCAGAAGAACATGTTCGACAACGGAAAATGYGGCGAAGGGGTAATTCAACCTGCCGCCATCMTTAGATTGCCTTTACTGATGNTTTGCTTGACAGGCTCACGAAGCTTTGCGCATGATCTTCCACGATGCTGTTGGCTTCTCTCCGACCAAAGGGTACTATCGCCWTTGTCTATCACTCGCCTRTGCTGATCTCTCTATGACAGTGGCGGMGGAGCAGACGGCTCAATTATTACTTTCTCTTCGATAGAAGCTCCATTCCCTGGTAACGAGGGTATCGAYGACATTGTCGCTCACATGAAGCCCATCTTGGCCAGACACCCSGACGTCACTCCCGGTGACTTGTAARTATTCTCCACATTCATCGTGCGTYACATTCTCTGATGCKTKTTCTKGACACYAGTATTGCMTTGGCCGGAACTGTCGGCGTATCTAACTGCGCTGGKGCTCCTCAAATGCAACTCGCAATCGGACGTCCCAATCCCAAAGCTGCATCGCCCAACAACCTTGTYCCGCAAGCTTTCGGTTAGTCCCCACATYCATCTTCTYAAGCTTGTCATACTGACCGTTTATACCAGATTCCGTAAACGATATCCTCGCCCGTATGCTTGAGATYGGWTTCGARTTCTTTGAAGTTGTCTGGCTCCTCACTGCGTATGTGACGTGAATGACTGAACTATTACCCGCTCACCGCTTCTTTAGTCACTCCGTTGCCTCAGCTGATCACGTCGACGAGAGTGTAAGCTTTTGACTACTAACATTGAGACATTGTCGCTTACCTCTSGTGTTTTCCCTTCGTAGATCCCAGCGTACGTTTTCGCAAGGAAGACTCACTGTMCGCCTWGGCTGACATATCAATTTTACACAGCTCGCCTTTCGACTCCACCCCGGGCATCTTCGACTCCCAATTCTTCATCGAGTCTCAGCTCCGTGGAACTCAATTCTCTGGGTTCGMAGCTCTTTCTTYATTCTCTCATTTTCTTGTCGCCTGACCGAAGTACAGCAAGGGCGGTCATCACGGAGAAGTCATGTCCCCAATCCGCGGAGAAATCCGTCTCCAATCCGATCACAATGTACGTTTTTTTGCGCCACATTTCTTCGTTTTCATTTTTTTTGATTGTTTCGTTGCTTCACAGTTGGCCAGAGGTACGAATCCCTTTCCATACTCGAATGTAACAACTTTCTCAACTCCCCCCGCTTCGTAGACTCGATCACCGCCTGTGAATGGCAATCCATGGTTGGTAAGTAGCCCTCACCTTCCCCCATCTTAATCGAGCCCAGGCGCTGATTCCCGAGATTAGACAACCAAGAGAAGATTCAAGAGCTCTTCCCACCTACCATCCTCAAGTTGTCCCAAGTCGGCCAGGACCCTTCTAAGATGATTGATTGCTCCGATGTTTTGCAAACCCCACCCCCTCTCATCGGCACGGCTCACTTCCCTGCCTCTTTGGACCACAGAGCCGTCGAGCAAGCTGTGAGCGCATTCCTTGTGATTCTATCCGAATATGATGGAGCTCATAATTTCTACCAATCAGTGCGCCGAGACCGCCTTCCCCACCCTCAGGTCCGACCCCGGCCCAGCTACCGCAGTTGCCCCCATGTAAGCTGGCTACGAACCTGATCAAAGACCGTTGTGTGCTCACTAAAATGCCTTTAGCCCCCAAATCTTCAGCGGATAGATCAACAACGACGGGCACAGAAGTTCAAGTTAGACAAATATGGTGTTCTTCTGGAAACGGTTCTCTTGGTGGTGTTTTTGTATTTGATGTATTCGATCGAAGTTCAATGTCANTTTCCCTTGTTACCCCACACCGATCATGATCGCAAGTTTCCTAATTCCTATGACATCACCAAGTCATACTTGTCCTTTGATGACGTCATTCATTCTCTTTGTTAGGCGCGTCTCCTCATCGACAAGTTTTCGAGCTTCTCGATTCTCGAAGCTTGGAGGATCCATCGATGGACATTCGGAGTCCGTACTATTCCACCTTAGGCCGCTAAGACAAGTTTACGGTCAATCACGTTGAAGTATTGAAAACTCAATTCGGTTCTCTCGCTCTGAGATAGAGTACTTAGTATCCGAATGACAGGTCACCTGTCAGCTGGCCGAACTCTTTACCCCGAGGAAAAAGTTAGTAGGTAATCGCCGAGACTGTGTGATGAGAATGTGTTGGCGGACATACCTGAGGCGTCGGTAAAGGTTTGTACGTATAAGCGAAAGGTCGGATCGCGAGTCCCAAACGAAACTTGACGTACCGCTGACGAATGCTGAGTAAAAGCAACATCAAATAGAGAGATGAACGCAGTGGGACGAGAAAGCATTTTAAAGTTATGGAGGGTCAGGAATTGGATGCACGTAAGCGCGTATAAATGCAGCGATGAGAGTCAACGACGCAAGGGGGATGTGAATTGTCCAGGATCAGCGGGAAAATGCAAAAAACGGGGAGTATGGGATGCACGAATGGACCTGACATTGACCTCAAGCCTCGAAGGACCTTGTGGGTGTTATACTCGCGCTTCCAAATGATATGTGGACCATGGGTAACGACTATTGATTGGCGAGGGAAAGCTGCTTGATGGGTCTTAGCAAGGTTTGAAGTTCACGTGCCGTTACTTGAAGCCTTCTGGATGGTATTAGTATCAACCGAAGACTTCTCTCATACATTCGCAAGTTCACACAAGGACGTTCACGGCACGATGGGGCAGTACCGCGGCCGTAGACAACTGACGCCGCCAGCGCGAAGAAGATGCGATCGAGGGAAGAGATCTATGAGCATCGACTTGTGCGCGTGTCAATATGTAAGAATGGGCAGAGGGAAAGACACGGCTGACCTGGGGTGTAATTCCGAACATTCCATTGGATCCTGTCGTGAGGATGAAGTTTTATGAACTCCATCTACATTCCATCTTGGCATTGTCGATCACGATCGGTGTGTGGGGGAATAAAAAGACTTGATTGATCTCAGATCAAGAATACATACATTCGAACAAGGAAAAGGAGAAAGAAAGATTCGGATAAAACCTTATATTTGTACACCTTTTGGCCCATGGTAAACTAGAGCGGTTGAGGACTATCGCATGGATTGGTGTTAGAACGGCGTGCATTCTGTAACAAGCAGGCTGGAGTCAACTCACACTTTGGGAACAGCAGTGGGTCGACCAGCATCAGTGGCGAGAGCAGGGAAAGGCGTTTCAGCGCACTGGAGAGAATGAGAGCCGATCAGCTCCGTCGTGAATATAGTCATGAATCAGGAAGGATCTCACGGCTGGTTCAATATCCCTGGCGGTCTTTCCAGCGGGAAGATGAGCAACGCCAATGAGTGCGGGAGGTACTGGTAAGACATCGGAGCAGTCAATCATCTTCGTCGGGTCCTGGCCGACTTGGGTCAACTTGAGAATGGTTGGGGGGAAGAGCTCTTGGATCTTCTCCTGGTTGTCTACACCGCTTTGTCAGCACCGGGTCTCAGGTTTCATTCAGCAGGGATGTTGACGTACCGACCATAGACTGCCATTCACAAGCTGTGACATTATCTGTGGTACAAGAGCGACGTTAGGATTTCAGCGGTTGTCATACCATCACATAAGGCGTACCTCTAGCCAGCTGTAGTGAATGAGGAACATCAGGGACGATACAACGGGACAGTGAAGAGTGAAACATACCAAGAAGTCTGACTGAAGGCGGATTTCTCCTCGTAACGGCGATCGGACTTCTCCTTTGTTTGGACCGTTACTAATTTGTGTTCAGATGACCGGAATTGACAATATCAGTACTGAGACTTACCCCGGGAAAAGGGTTCCTTTCAGTTGGGTCTCAAGGAAGAATTGAGAATCGAAGATGCTCGGGGTAGAGTCGAAGGGAGTTCTGAAAACTGGGTGAGTACAGCTGTAGATTGGCATCTGATTGTGACTTACGCTGGAATCTGAGTGAAAGGAAGAAGGAAAGTGAGGACCAATATCTCTAGAAAATCAACTTACGGTCTCGTCAACGTGATCGGCTGAAGCAACGGAGTGCCTAGAGAAGGGGTGCGTGCCGATGAGTATGAGCCCAACTTCACAAATATGGATCCACATACGCGGTGAGAAGCCAGACGACTTCGAAAAATTCGAACCCGATGTCAAGCATACGTGCAAGGATATCTTCGACCGAATCTAAGATTGATGATCAGTAAGGATAAGGTTGAGGATATGGATGCTGACAAACCGAAAGGTTGGGGTACGAGGCCAATGGGCGAGGGAGCTTTCGCAACGGGACGTCCGATTGCAAGTTGCATTTGAGGAGCTCCAGCGCAGTTAGATACTCCAAGAGTACCCGCTAGGGCGACACTAGCAAGATCCCGCTAATCAGCATATGCTATACCACGGGTAAACGAGAGACAATTTACAAGTCGCCAGGTGTGATGCTGCTGCGGTGTCTGGCCAAGATGGGCGAAATGTGGGCGATGGTGTCGTCAATACCCTCGTTACCAGGGAATGCAGTTTCTTGTTTGGCAAATGTGATAATTGAGCCATCTGCACCACCGCCACTGTTGAAGCGAAATTAGGGCATGCGAGAAACGAGTTGATTGAAGGGTACCCTTTGGTAGTGGAGAACCCAACAGCATCGTGGAAGATTAAACGCAGAGCTTCGTGAGCCTGTGTGAACGAGTCGTTAGCGAACATGGTGGTGGAGGTAGTCAGCTATATGGTTACCCCTTCGGTACATTTTCCATTGTCAAAGAGGTTCCTCTGGAGGTCCGCCATGATGGGGAAAAGAGCGCAGCACGCAGAGTTTACAACGGTCTGACCACCGGAGCAAGTAGCTCGCTTCTCCAAGGGAGGCGCAGCTGGCAATGACTATCAGCAACGTGTAAATGAAATAGGATCGGTCATACCATTGGCGACTAACAAAGAGCCGAGGGCGAGGACGAGGGATGCGACCTTGGTCAAGACCATTGCGATGCTTTGACTGGAAGACTGGGGGATGCCTTGAGTAGTTTGAGGGATTTTGCTTCGACTTTTATACACCAACGCTCATGGAATTGCCAGCCAATCCGAGCGTAGTGGGCCGGAAATCCTTATCTTTGGCCCGTTACTTTGGAGTGAGGGAAACGAGCATATGCAAGCATGAGGAAAATGTAGGCGTAAAAGACAGGCGGCTTATCTGTGGAAGCATCACATACAGGATAAGAAGTATGATCCAAGCAAAGAGACTCACAAACCAAAGTGACGGACCTGATGGATGAGGGAAAGAAGACTAACGGCGGGGATGGGAATATTCGTAGGTATGGAGCTTGTCGAAGTGGTTGTATCGCGAGACAGACGATACCATGGTCGCAGATGGACTATAGCTGAAGTTACGTCTGCTTCGTCACAGTTGGTAAGATGGAGTGTTTGATGAACGAACGCGACAATCGACTGGCATCTTCAAAGGAAGTTAGAGCTAGCTGACGCAGCGCGCACAATATCCAGAGGATTGAACACCTCTCAGCTACGTCGCACGCTTTGGGCGGGTCAAATAACGCCATCGGCAAGGAAGCTGTATGCTCACCTTTGAAGAAGCCTCACCCCAGTGCAGTGGTTGCGATCATGGCGCTATCCCTGTTGTAGCGACACACCAGGGTAAGATTAGACGTTGTTACGTTGTCAAATAGCCTGATACAGACATCTAGGTCCCTTCAGTCCAGCAAGTCTATAATAAAGTTTTCGGGGAACCACCTGAGGTCCCACCAAGGTCAAGATCGCGTGCAAAAGTCATTCCTCGGCAGATTATCATACCGGGAGGGCTGAAGACCATGGGAAGCGGGAATGTTTACTTCCTGGACTACGCTAGCGGAAGGAATGATATCCTGGGATGAGCACCTGTGAAATTATTCCCAGAGTAAACCGCAAAGCAATGAACCCCGAAGCCGATGAGCGTCCTTGACACGCCATGGTTGGATGCGACTCCCAAGCGTTCGGGGGTTTGAGAAGAGAACCGGCAAAACCAATCACCCATGAGATGAATGAGATATTCTTAGCAATTTGGAAGCGTTTCCGACGGATGTGACGATAGCGAGGTGTTTTACATGTGTACGCATGTGAAGAACCGATGAAAGCCCAGTTGGACATAGCTGCGGGAGTTGCTCCTGGGAGGTTAGACAAGTTGCGGGCAAAAGCGGCAGGCTACTACGTAGCTGACCATACCCTTGCCAGTAGGATATCTTGAGGTCTGGGATTCGCATCCCACACGGTGACAATGGATTCAAGTGATTCTGCGGGACCAGATATTCCAGCATCAAAGAGCTGAGATGCGCCGCTGCTGGATGTGCTTTGCGTGAGAATTAGAAAGCGAGGTGGATGTAGATATGATCCCGAGTTGGTTGCCAGTGCTTGAGGGATCGCGGGATGAATGTGCAAGAACTAATGAAGGATCAATGAAAGGTTGGACTTGGAATGCTTAGTATTCCAAGCGCTTGTATATGCGTTCTGTAAAACGAGGATCCGAAAAAGGAAAACGGCAAGACATCAACATGGTAAGATCTCAAGCCCAACTGCAACCGTGTGCAGCGGCGAACTGAAAAAGGCAATCTAGGGGTCCTATTCAACAGGGGAGGTTCTAGGGGAACTCGGGTCGAATTCCAAGAATCTCCCTTGGTTCCAAGACGCGACTGGTGCGACGGTGAATCGCTGCTCAAGCGCAGACTGATTCATCCCTATATAATGAGATATTCTGGGACTGTACTTGGCATTATTCTGTTATGCTCACATGAGATATACCTGGTGTTGAGTTTCTAAATGTCGAGTAGAACATGTCCTTTCTTGAATAGCTTGTGGAAGAAAGTGCTGAGAGGTACCGAGAGTCTTTTTCACACATGCATATCGAACCTTGATTCTCACTGAAGAGGGACGTCTGGGGCAGCCGCGGTAAGCCAATTTCGGTCCTCGGTGAAGAGACTTGAACTGCAATACTTTGAGAGCTGACATTTATTCGGCTTTGAAAGTGGAAGTAAAAGCAATCTGAAGCTGGTTGAACATCGACAATGAGGGTGACCCAACCATGAAAGCTACAACGACCGCAAGGGAGCACTCGACTCCTCCTTTCCGCCCTGTTCCATCCAGTTTCTACGCTGGGGCTATCGTCTGTCGCAAGGCCTTCCTCTTGGCCCCGCAGTGCTTGGACCACTCAAAGGCATCTGGTTAGTATCAGCCCGGAACTTCATTCAAAGCTTCACACGTCGTCGCTGGTGAAATGATTTTCCAACGGGATATCACACCCATAGAGTAGGACATCATCGGCACTCGTAACTGGCAAGGAAGATGGGATCAAGTCGAGACTATGCATTCCGACGAAGCGGAAACGTGGGCATCACCTAGACTAGGAGAGGAATTCAAGTTAAATGATGAGAGACTCACGCGCCCGACCGAGAATTGAGAAGGAAGGAAGAGCCATTCCACGTTATTGGAAACTTTGGAACCGCATATCCTCCGCAAAACAATATCCGCATATCTGGTGAGCTGGCGATCACGATCGGTATGTGGGATAGCAAACGACTTGATTGATCTTGAATTGAAAGACACGAACATACATACAGCCACAGCAAGGAAGAATTTCGAGAAAACTAGTATTTATACATCCGCCTCTTTCGTTCTAAAGCGGTTGAGGACTATTATACGGCCCCGTTAGCTCGGCATAGATAGCGAGTGAATATAGTCAACTTACACGGTGGGGATGAGGGTGGGTTGACCAGCGTCAGTGGCGAGAGCGGGGAAGGGCGTTTCGGCGCACTGGAGAATAACGTTCCGTCAGTGCTGTGAATGTGCTTGAACAGAAAGAGTCTCACGGCTGGCTCGATATCCTTAGCGGTCTTTCCAGCGGGAAGGTGGGCTACGCCAATGAGTGCGGGAGGCGCTGGCAAGACATCAGAGCAGTCGATCATCGCCGATGCGTCCTGGCCGACTTGGGTCAACTTGAGGATGGTGGGCGGGAAGAGCTCTTGGATTTTCTCTTGGTTGTCTACCGTGTTTCGTCATATCCCAGTCTCATGGTCCAATCTCTGAAACTATTTACTTACCGACCATAGACTGCCATTCGCAAGCTGTGACATTATCTGTGGGACAAGAGCAACGTTAGGATTTCAACGGGCATTTCCGAAGGAGCCGCACCTCTAGCCAACTGTGAGATGAGGGCTATCAGGACAAAACACTGGGCCATAGAAAGTGGGGCGTACCAAGAAATCGGACTGGAGACGGATTTCTCCTTGCAACGGCGATTGAACCTCTCCCTTGTTTGGACCGGAACTACATTGTGTTCAGACAGCGGAAATCCCTGATGTTGACGAGATGACTTACCCGGGGAAAAGAGTTCCTACGAGCTGAGTCTCAAGGAAGAACTGGGAGTCAAAGATGCTCGGGGTCGAGTCGAAGGGAGTGCTATAGACTTGATTAGTCCAGACGTACAGTGACACCTCGTCGCGGCTTACGCTGGAATCTGGGAGAAAAGGGAAAGGAAGGTGAGGATTGACATTGTCATAGAATGGGGATTAAAATGGGCTTACAGTTTCGTCAACGTGATCGGCCGAAGCAACAGAGTGCCTAAAGAAGGGGTAAGTGAATGCTAATCCGGCCACTTGAAAATGGGTCCACATACGCGGAGAGAAGCCAGACAACTTCGAAGAATTCGAACCCGATGTCGAGCATACGGGCAAGGATGTCTTCAACAGAATCTAAGATCCATAGTCAGTGGGTTGGATTCAAAGATAGGTGGAGGGACAAACCGAAAGGTTGAGGGACGAGGCCGATGGGTGAGGCAGCTTTGGCAACGGGACGTCCGATCGCGAGTTGCATTTGGGGAGCCCCCGCACAGTTAGATACTCCAAGAGTCCCGGCCAAGGCGATACTGGCGCGTAGTCAGTCACCAGAGTACTTTCCGCACGGGGAAGCTGGAGAAGACTTACAAGTCACCGGGGGTGATGTTGCTGCTATGTCTAGCCAAGATGGGCGCCATATGGGCGACGGTGTCGTCAATACCCTCATTACCAGGGAATGGAGCTTCAATCGAAGAGAAAGTAATAATTGAGCCGTCTGCACCGCCGCCACTGTCGAAGAGAGATTAGCACAGGCGAGAAATAGACTATGGCGACAGTACCCTTCGGTGGTAGAGAAGCCAACGGCGTCGTGGAAGATCAAACGCAAAGCTTCGTGAGCCTATGTACACAGATCGTTAGCGAACATACTGAGGATCCTAGTCAGCTATATCGTTACCCCTTCAGTACACTTTCCGTTGTCGAACAGATTCTTCTGGAGGTCGTCTATGATGGGAAAAAGAGCGCAGCACGCAGCATTTACAGTGGTCTGACCACCAGCGCAAGTAGCTCGCTTCGCCAACGGAGGGGCAGCTGGATACGACTATCAGCGACGCGTCAACGTCAACGAAGAAGCAACGAGCGTACCATTGGCAGCTAACAAAGAGCCAAGGACGAGAACCAGGGATGCGACGTTGCTGAAAACCATTGTGAAGTTAAGACTGTAAGACTAGAGATTGCCTTGGGGAGTTTATGGTTTTCATTGCGACTTTTATACGCCAGAGGCCATAGAACTAACAGCCAATCCGAGAGTAGCGAGCTGCAAAAGTCCTTATCTATGGTTTATTTTGGAGTGAGGGAAAAGCACAAGAAAAACATGTATGCATCACGTACAGAAAAGGCGATGCAATCCAAGTAAAGAGACTGACAACCCAAAGTGACGGGCCTGGTGGGTGATGAAAACAAGGAAAACGGCGTGGATGGGAATTCGAAGATGCGGAGGATCTTGAAGGCAGTTGGTCTCTGACACAAACTTGGGTGAACCGCGGCACCGAGTCACTCATGCATCAAGGGGTAAGATGGCTTGCGTTCATCGTAGTCACTCCAGAGGCGCTGGTGTTCATTCAAAGCCGCCGAGGAGCGCACAAGCACAACATCGTCCACTTCTTGGCTACAATGCACACTGTCGAGGGGTGTGATACTGTGTGCTCACTTTCGAAGTCATCATCCCGATGTAATGGTTGCAGTCAAGGCGCTACTCTTGTCAGGGTGACACCATGCGTCAGGATGACACGCGGAGACGTTGTCAAGTGGCCGAATGTAGGCGGCCGAGTCGCTTCAATCCAGTGGAAGTAAAGGTATTTGGCGCGACCAAGATCTCACCACGGTCCACTATCGCGTGTACAGGCGAACGTCATTCCTCGGCAGACCATCATGCCGGGAGAGCTGAAGCCTGTCGAGGTGCGGGGACTTAGTTCCTTGACCAGGGGTTAGCAGTTGGAAGAGTAGTTTCCTCAGCCGCCGTGGTGACAGACTGTGAAACTATTCCCAGAGAAACCCGCAAAGCGGGGATCGATGAGCACCGAGGAATTGGTGAGCGCAGTCGGCACACAAAGTTGCGTGCTACTTGGTAGACAGTGAGGGTCTGAGAATAGAAATCAAACACCCATGAGATATCAAGGTATTATTGGGATTGTGGGAGGGGTTTCAACGGAGCCAATTGAGAGGCTCTACTTACGGAGGTGGGGAAATGGCGAAACTTGCCCTGGAGTACATCGCACAAGGTTGAACATTGAAGTCGCCGTTCGTGACATACAGGCTGGTTTGCTCCAACTTTGACCCCGGGCCCAATTCATCAAGGGAAAGTTTCGCTGGAGAACGATCGCGCCAATAATTATTGGGAGAAAGAGAGATGAAGGAAATTTGTGAGAAGCTTTGTTGCTGGTGAGGTTTCGGAGATATTTCGGGATCTCGGCTTTCAACAGGAGTCGCAATAGGAGCAGCAGACATACCAGTGTAAAAGGACACACAGTTCGACTCGCCATACGTACTTATGTCGGACGAATTACACTTTAGGCGCCGGGATTCCCTTCGGATTCCGCTCCCCTATGTACCATGTGATTCGGGCTCCCTCCCCCGAGAGAGTCAGAGGCTGTAGCATAACATGTACAAATAGACAATTTGCTTCCGTGGTTGAATTTGCTTCCGTTTCGCTTGTCTCTCTCTCTCCCTCTCCCCTACGTCGTCGTTCATCGTCCTCATCCCTCGTTGGGCACAGGTGGCGGGTAGACGCGCGGCTCCGACCTTGGAGCTATGCTCTACTCGCTGCCGTCCTCCTCCTCCTCCTCCGCCCATCCTCACAGCACAAGGGCATGCTCGCGGTTCCTCCCAAACGGCTCCTCTCAGAACTCGGCTCCTCCAACCTACCACCACCTTGTGACAAACACGTACAAATTTTTGTACATTCTCATAGGGGAATGTACAAAAATGTGGTCTTGTTTGGCTCGACCTCCCCTTCGCCCTTGCTCCTTCGTAGTTGAGCACGGCGCTCACTTAAGGGTTGTTGGTAAGTTTCCTCTCTGGTTCGAGCCTACATACGGAGCGCTGAACAGTCGAACGTTTAAGCAGCGTGACTGAGTACTGACGCGGGCGCCGCGCCTCTCCGCACTCTTTCCTTTYGAATGCGCCACCAACCACCTGGGCCTGAGTACTGACGCGGACGCCACGCTGCCCCCACTCCTCTCCGCACTCTTTCTCCTCGAACGCGCCACCAACCACCTGCAGCATTGGCCTCAAATTGGCCTAACACTTCCGAAACACACTTGCCCCCCTTGTATTAATATCCCCATACCCTTTTTCTTCATGAAACATGGTTGCGCTACCGACCACTGTGACGCTGGTCTAATGACCTCTGTCTCCGACTCCCCTCCCTCTGACCCTCCTTGTATCCACCCCGTGGTTGGCCGATGTGTATTTACACCTACGTTACCGCTACGCTCGCTTCACCTAGTTACTGCTACACTCACCTCACTTACCTACATGACCGCTACACTTACCTTTGTTGCTTGCCTCATGCCTGCGCTAACCCAGGTGCACGTTGCGGCTACACCACCTTAGTATGCAATACGCCGATACACCATGGTGTCACATGTAACGTAGAGTAGTCTGTATCCTGTAAATTCAATGTTTGTTCACGAATATAAGGGTGTGTTTTGCGACACGCTTTGAGATGTGGGCACCAGTTAGAGTTGCGAGACACGATGTGATACATACCCAGTGCTCCAAGTCTACGAGGAATGTTGTCAGAGTATTGGGAATGGGTTATTTGAATGCATCGCAGAAGAGGTTTAATTTTAAACTGAGAACATGAAGTACACTGAACTGTGAGTCTATTATACTCCAGCAGCATCTCGTTCGTCGGGGGTCCCATTCTTACTTGCTCGCCGACGGTTATGTCGGTTTCGTATGGCAGCGGCTAGTTTCTTGAGGCTCAAGTTTGCTTCAGGATATTGTTTGACGAAGTCTGTATCGTTTCGTTTAAATCTATTGAATGATAAGGTGACAAGACAAATCAGATGTAGAGAGGCTGATACGCACTCATTTATGTATTCCTCGGCGATCAACTTTCGCAATCCGCGTTTGGCACCCGTTTTGGTGCGCATGGTACCAGTATACCAAGCCTCTGGCCAATCCTTCAATGCTACCCACCCTGTCTCGGGGTTCGACTCATCCCACTGTGTGACCGCCCGACGCCAGGCTCCTGGCTCGTGTCCAAGATCGGGGATGACCACTCCAGCAATGGGGACAGGCGCGGACTGTGAGCTTGAAGCTCGACCCGGATTTCCAGCCGGGGTTGTTGCTGGTAACGGAGGGATTGGTGTAGGGCTGGACGCTGGCGGTCCGGCCGATGTACCTCCAGGGCGAAATAGTGTTATATTCCTGTTTTGGATTTCGAGCGGTTGCGTCTGAGAGTATACGACATGAGGCGGAGAATTGAGGAGTGACTTCACCGTATCAATGACTGAGGTGAGAGCTTCATCAACCTTGCGGTTCACAGCCGCCGCTACCTCTCGCACTTCCGCCTTTGTTGCAGGTTGGACAAGTACGTCCTCACCTACAAAGCCGTTGGAAGTGTCCACTTGGATTGGGTGTAAAGAATCGTGATGGCCCGACTCGAGGGATTGCAGTGAATCTACGAGATACTTGATGAGAGTATCAACCTGACACATATATGATATGAGAATTAATCATTGAGGGCTTGCAATGATTCAGAGGGTGAGACGAAGCTGAAACTCACATTCTCACCAACCGCCCAGCCTCCCCACCATCTAACTTTGTTGAGGGACCATCGGCTACCAAATGGTGCGTACATGAACCGAAACTGTGCCCCACCTCGGCGGAAAGAATGTGTTGTGTAGACTTTATCGACTCCGGCACCCGCAGCAAACTTGTCGATGAGAC
Source organism: Pleurotus djamor (assembly GCA_029747585.1). Lineage (NCBI taxonomy): Eukaryota > Fungi > Basidiomycota > Agaricomycetes > Agaricales > Pleurotaceae > Pleurotus > Pleurotus djamor. The sequence continues at coordinate 47,379 of JAPEVF010000049.1, forward strand.
TTTGAACAAGGTCGAGTGTGAGACTTCGTTTGGGGTCGACGACCCCATTTGGGCTGTAGTATGGGAATATGTACTCATCATCGAGTAAGGGATGGCCGATTCGCTGCTCGATGAAGGCAATATGCCGAGGGACGTGAGTAAATAAATCAAGCGCATAGATGTCCTGCTTGTAGATATGGTAGTGGTTGCCTGAGAATCGCTATTTTTGAGCAAGAATCTGCGGTTTACAAAAGAAGGGATAACTCACTGTTTGCAATCACTGAATCGTTTTGCTTTGTGATCTGTTTTTGCCATCCTTTGCGGTTCTCGAGGTGAAGGCTCCACATGGGTGCATGCCACGGAGCTGGCCCCTTCAAGCCCCAGGTGATGTCTCTCCGCTGAAGACCACACGCTTCATTGTTTCTAAAATTGGAGGTGTATCAGTAATGACCGCGAAGTTCAACTCAACACCCCTATGAGACTCCTTACCGTGTCCAAATCACAAACGCTAACGATGCAAATGCTCGAAACGTTGAGTGCTCCAGCATGAGAACGAGGTCCGAGGTTGTTTCCGGGGTATATTCGGAGCCAAACCGTTCATCTGGGCATTGGGAGACTGACCATTTCATCATCTGTGTTAGGTCGTCCAAGGTCATTGCTTCAGCATGATTGCGCGTCGCCGAGGCACCCTTCTTGTTTGCCTTGTTCTTGATAGCCTTCATCACATCTTTAACCGACAACGAGCGAGCAGGGCATCCGGAAACCTCGCCAGTAATATCGTTCAACTTGTAGGCTCCTGCATACTTTCCGTTTCCCTCACTGTCAATGAAACGATTCGTCAATAACAAGTCAAGAACATATATGCGGTGTGGCACTCGCACGAGCTGAGAGAACAGTGGATAACTCACAGCTTATCCCAATACTTTGCAAATGCACCGTGGATTCCCTCAGCAGTACTCAAAGACTGCGCGTTGACAAAGCAGCATTGGGCAAGGTATAGCTCTAAGATGTGGCTTGAATATTTGTTTGGGGATCCTGTGAATGCCATCTTCATTAAGGCGTAGTCGACGGGCTGGCCATCGGGGTTCTTGTCACCCGCGCGATGACACTCTTCCGCGTATTTTAAACAGAAGTCCCGGCCTCGCTGGAGATGCCCGGCGTATGCTTTAGCGGTATTTTCAGCTTGACCGTACTTTTTCAAAGCATTCGCCATGTCGGAATGGACAACCCCTATCCCCGCCGTTTGGTGACATGCCTTCTTCTTCTTGGTAGACACTTTTTCGGTGCGAGTTCGAGCCATGAAAAATAAATAAAGATTAAATGAAAGATATAATAAAGATGGACGTATGAGATGGGCGTGGTGGGACGCAGAAAAAGATACGATCGGAGACTACCACATGAAACCGACCACCCTAAATTCCCCTATAGATTAGATTAGTGTTTGTTGATCTCAGGCTGCCGAACTTGAAGTCACCGACTTTGCCCCAACTCACTCTCATAGACATTGTGTAGATCATTTTACAGTGAGCATTGTGGTACTTTCCAATCTACACTCTACTCATCATCATCGGTGTCGAAAATCTCAATCACGTCCGTTTCAACGCCGGCTTCCGCTTCATCCTCAGAGTCTGTATTGGTAAGGTCAATGACCATGGCTTCGTCATCAGAGTCTTTGCTGGTAAGATCTATGATGTCGCTGGGAATCTGTATCAAACCAAGATTAGTAGGATGGAAATATGAAACGAGATAAAGAACACGTACACTGGGCTCCGCAGATGGAATTCGCTCTAAATTGGCCTTGGACTTGATGATCGCGCCGAAAACCAACTGAGGGACGGTGACGGAAACATCATTTAAGCCCCTCGACTGCGACCCAAGTCGAGCAGCTGCGGCGAAACCGTGAATTGTTGTTTTGAGGCTTACACAAGGTATTACAGGCCCCGAAACCGAGCAACGTTGCCTGAGCACTACCTTAAAGTCCATCGTGTGCACCGTGGCAGTAGAGGGAGTGTAGATCGCCATTGGCTAATAAAGAAATCAGTAAATGTTTGATGACATCAAAAGGGGAAAGGCCTACATGGGTTAAGCAACGAAATACAAAACCCGCAACAAGATGCTTCTCAAACATCTTGATTAATTTCTCTTCGTCGACACGAAAGTAATCACGGCAGAATTTCGAGAGTTGAAAAAGCTGCGGGAGCTTCGGAAGCCAATGATCAGTGTTGATGGGGCATGACATGGTAGCGTCGGGTTCAAAACCAGTCCATGACGTGAGAGGGTGGAGGAAAAGATCGACCATTTCGGGTTCTGGAAACGGAATAGGTATCGCATCAGCGACCCTGGACATGCGGTATGGTAGGAGACCTCCAGCATTTGTACGCAGCTCGTGTTGGACATCTGCACGCCATGCGTGAAGCGCGGAGGATCGAAGCTGCTCGTTGTTGTTGAGAACGAGAGACTGGTTCAGAGTCTCACCGAATCCAAGTGCGCAGAGTGCTTTCGAGGTTTCCAGCCCGCACCCCTGGATCCCATCACTGTAGTCGTTCTTGTTTAATAACGCAAACAACACAAGGGCTTCCGGCGTGAACTTTGTTGTGTCGTCGTGCTCGATGTCACACGCTTGGTAACGTGCGTACGTCCGCTGTGTGAAGCTGCGAGTATCAGGCTTGTTCTGGCTATTGCGCAGGCTATTGAAATGTGAGCAGATAATTACTAGTGAACCAATGAAGGGCAGACCTTCGAATGACACATTGAGCCCCGAAGACAAAAGCATCTGAGTCTTCTGTGAGAATGACATCGATTAAACCGTGTGAGTTCATCGCCGCCAATTCTGCTTCAGCTTCACCAGGAGCCTAAGCCGCAAGCCAATAAACAAAAGGGCAGAAGTAGAGTGTAGGAATACATACCTCTAGATGAATGAATCCGAAGATTGAGATCAAATCCTTGATGGGCTTGTCGATCCACAAGCCCGTACTAACTCGATGTCCCCTTTTGACTGTTGGGCGTCCCGGTCCGTCGAAAACAAAAACAAGGGTGATGGGAAGACTAAGGAACTTGCATAGTCTGCAGAAGAACCCGAAAATTGCAGCATTGGGCCCGGAATTCGAATGGAGAGCTGTGCGGCTGCTTAGCCCAGCCTGTATGGTGTCGATCCAGATGCTTCGAGGAAGTAAATAAGCACGGAATACCCCTTCCGAAGGTCAAGGCTGCCACTCACCTCACATCAACACCTACAACCAATGTCCGGTGCGTACCGTTGCGTCTCAAGAACCCCTCGGTGACGGCGAACTCGAGCAGCGAGATATCTTCTTGGACTGGCTGTAAAGCCTGTTGGACAGTTTACCGCACAGTGACTTCATGATTTCGCACATACATACCTCCCAAAGGTTCTTGATTCCCATGCTTCGTTTGCAAAAACGTTAGCGGCGCGGCGCAGAGTTGGAAAGGAAGAAGAAATGAGGAATAGGAGATGAAAGAAACCTGCCGCGCAGACGATCGAGCTCAGGCTGGGTCATGGAGAGGGGGTCAAGATATATTATTCGGTACCAGCATACAAGTATTGGGGTCCAGGAAATGACAAAATGAGATGAAGGCTACACTAATTGGATTTATGTGAGCACGAGCAATTTTGGGGAAGTAAGTCTGTTGTTGAGATGCAAGGGAATGGGCGTGGCCGTTACGAGCAAGCAGGTAGCAGAAGGAGAGGATCGGTGCCGAGTGGGCAGTGCAAGATTAATTTATTTTTAGATGAGGGAGAGGGAGGGAGAGGGGAGTGTGACGCGAAATCCAGGGTGAGTGGCCGTTTCAAGGTAGAGTCGTCACCAGAACGAGGTGACCCAGCGCAGCAAAAACAACGGTGACCATTGGGGAGGGGAGCGGGGCGCGGGCTAGGAAAATGGGTAACCCGCTGAGAAAGGGAGGAGAAACGAGGCGGCACGAGCGCTTGCGGGACTTGAAATTCAAAGTCCGTGGGGGACTGAGGTCACCGAGTCACGATTGGTGCCGCATAGAACCGTCTGTACTGAGCGAATAAGTGGATAAGTACAGCAATAAGTGCAGTAAAACAGGAGTAAGCTGGAGTATAAACTTGATTTACCGATTTACGCCACCAGTTTGGTGAGTGTTTTACCATCGTTTTACGGGGAGACACATGATTTTCTTCGTTTGCGACCACCATTACAACCACGTGGAGGATTTACCTGAGAGTAAGCCAGGTTCTGTTCATTTCACAATCCAACGTTAGGATTGATATTATACACCCATTGGGCTATGGAAATGTAGTTAATTTTTGAATTTTCCGAACTAATTGTAGAAATATTGCGCAGAGGCATGATTGCCATGCATACAGCAAAACACTGCTGAAAGGGATACAACATGCTGCGAAATAAGGTAAGTGGCCCAATGACCTTCTGAGTATTTAAGCGTGAAGCTTGAAGCCTCAAAGGGACCCTCTCAACCGCCCACACCTACTCCTGACCATAGCAGGGGCTTCGCAGGAACTTAAAGGGGTATGCTTGACAAACGCTTGAGGAAGCTCAAGGAACACTCACCTCCCTCACTCGACGCTTGCCTTGCATATTCCTCAATTTACAGCTCACTCCGAAATCCACTCTTCTATCGCTGACATCAACCAAAATTCAACCAATCCATACCACACGCTGATTTTTTTTCCTATCTTCCGCGGTGTCAAGGCTTGTTGAAGTGAGGAAGGATTTGGAGAAGGCGAAAGGCGAGCTTGGAGAGAAGCATTGAGAAAGCATCGGACGGAAGCACTGGTCAATGAACTCTCTCCTTCGGAAAGAGAGATATTGCACAACGTATCATCCTATCAATATTTACCAATGACGGAATCACATCTGTTCGGGGGAGAAGCCATCTGATTGGCTTGTTACACTTAGCAGCAAGATGACGCCACCTTGCTATGTGGAAAGCCTGTTCTCAACTCGCAACCTTGCGCCTAGGATAGCACCCGCAAGTACGCAAGCAGCCCTGGTTAGGATTCCATCTCGGATCCCTTGGATTTCGCGTTTTACTTGGTTTAAGGTAGCTAAGGTAATTCCAGGTTAATATATGTACTTAGCCTTTTTGAAGGGGCATCAATTGACAACGGAGGGAGTGGCGACGAACTTGGTATCACAGGTTCGGCCGAGATGTCTCTGCCCCCTTGCTGTAGGTGCGCGAAGGCCTTGACCTACGAACACTAGTGGATTCACAGCAATATCTGCTTCCCTTCAGCGTAAGGTGATCCAAAATCAGCTGGGGTGGCTTGAGAAAGCAGCGGAAGGCCTGCTACAACGTGAATCAAGCAATATCTGCCGTGCCGCACTGACCTTGGCCGCAGATTTTCACTAGGATGTTGCTAGTATGAAGCCGGACCCGAAGAACTCAGGGTGCCGTGACCAGGTGAGAAATATTGGGGATAAGAACTGGTCACTACTAAGTAGAATACACACCCTGGTACTCCCCTTAAGCTTCGGCTGCGCTTTTTCGTGGAAGCATTCTTCACTAACATAGGTAAGTCAACACATCCTAATAACCCTTGTGCGCAGTTCTGATACCCATTCATATACTTATTCCCCCACCAAGCAGACGGATTCCTAGGCGTTTTGATGAGAGCTTCCCCAAGCGACCGGTTTGCTCGTTGAATGAGTCGACCATCTGCTTGTAGGATGCATAATCGAGAGAAACTTCTCGATGCTCGCGAGGGCCTTCAGCAGCACTTGATTCGCTCTATAAACAAAATATGCCTTATTCCTTGTGATCGTAATTTCTATAAGACAGGTGAAAGATACTTACCATACACACGCATTGAATTCGCTCTGCCCGCAGTCGAGGGCATTTACTGACCTTATTATGATGTTGCTAAGGCTCTGTGCAACTGGGCGACTGGCCGTTTTCGGGAGAGACTCGAAGCGGCAGACTTCAACAACTCCAGTCCAATTATGGCGCCAACCTCAAGCTCGGCAAGTTCGGCATAGCTCAGGCACCGCTCAAATTTCCTTCCAGGAACGCGCAGTGACTTGAGGCAAAGATAAGTTGCCCAAGTTCAACTATGTTTCTCTGCGCATAATAGCGACTTGTAATCTATGAGGGAGGGACGTCTGCCGCTGATTGAAGGTGGGATCTTGAGCTCGGCCATCGGCGTCTGCCTGTCTCGACTCTCAGCGAGACTGTCTTCCACATCTTCGGATTTGCGTCCCACCGCTTGTCTTGCTTTCGTCGTCCACTGACAGGCCCCTCACTTGGACAGTTAGCTATAACTCACGCCCTGACGGTGGAGATACCAAGGGACGGTGCTTGGGAAGAGACAATAGCTTATTTGCTAGGTTAATAATCTACCCGGTGTCACCGGTTAATAAACAGGCTTCGCGTACCTTGAGTATGCGGCCACGAGCTTGCGAAACTTGAACCACAATTGGTCAAGCGGTACTCAGACTCGACTCTCAAGTTGCTCTCAAGGGCTCTTTGACCTGGGTGATGACACATAAATAGCTCTGAGAATTGTAATGACAAGTGTCCCATTGGCTGTGATATGATAGCGGGATACAAAGCCGCAATCTCATCAGTCCAACAGCATCATGTTCATCATCTGATTCATTTCTGAGCAATTCCTGAAGGCGAAGTTCAACAAACAGATGAACCATCAGAATTCGTCGACAACTCGATGACTCGAATGGCAAGATAATCACACCTGGTATCTGCCAAACTGATCAGTTCGCCGCCGGCCAGTTGGTCTATACGTATGTGTGGAAGGTTCGAGGTTGCATTGATCCAGGGCCCGGGCGAAGTCGACACAATGATCAGGAGTCGATTAGGGGCCTGTACTTCCGTTGACCATCTTCACAGTAGGAGGCGGATAATCGTCGAAGAAACCTCACATGTCTCCTGGGATAGGGACTCATGAGTGAGGAAGCTGATCTCATACTGATGCACAGTTGCTGGCTAGATACCCGACAGCGCCCAACACGACAGTGGTCAAACAGTGTTCACAGAAGAATCATCGCAGATTGATCACAAAACTTCTCAAATCAAATAAACAAACATACAAACATACAAACAAGGTATCAAGTATACAATTTCTGAAAGACAGCCGTATTCAGATATCTTCGCCTTTTCTATCTACAAATCATGGCAAAGTGTTGGGGCTAGCGGGTATTTGAGCATGAGTTTCTCAGATGGAAACATTACGAAAAGTCAACTTACACGGGGGGAACAGCGGTAGCAGGGCCGGGGTCGGTCCTGAGAGCGGGGAAGGGAGTGTCAGCGCACTGGTAGGTAAAATATAAGCTTAATCATATTCGGATAGTAATTCGAGAGATGATCTTACGGCTTGCTCGACAGTGTTGAGGGTCAATGAGGCGGGGAGATGAGCGGTGCCGATGAGAGGGGGTGGGTTGGGCAAGACATCGGAGCAATCGATCATCTTGGAAGCGTCCTGGCCGACTTGAGTCAACTTGAGGATGGTAGGCGGGAAGAGCTCTTGAATCTTCTCTTGGTTGTCTATGCTCGGAAATGAGTACCCCAGTTTAGTCCCAATGGATAAAGAAACGTCTACTTACCAACCATAGATTGCCATTCACAAGCGGTGACCGGGTCTATGAAGCGAGAGTGTTATACATGGAGCAAAACGAGCCGCAGCAAAATGACATACCTCTGGCCAACTGTGAAGCGGGGTGGAATCAAAATGATGAAGATGTATGAAATTGAGGGTTGAGCTTACCAAGTGGTCGGATTGAAGACGCATTTCTCCTCGGATTGGGGACTCAACCTCTCCGCGGTTTCCGCCCTTGCTGTGATAAAGTGAGTTGACGGGCAGATGAGTGATTGAATGAGATTAATCACCCAGGGAAGAAGGTTCCACGGAGCTGAGACTCGATGAAGAACTGGGAGTCAAAAATACTCGGGGTGGAGTCGAATGGCGTCCTAAAATAATTAGTTGAGCTAAAGCCAACGATGACTCCGTTGCAACGCACAATGGGACCTAAGGATATAATGTAAGAGGAAAGCTCGGTATGTGCGAATTCGAAGACACTTACACTCTCATCAACGTGATCAGCTGAGCCAACAGAGTGCCTAAAGAAGCGTTGAGTGAGGATCAACCTTGTTATTCGAAATTCGGTCGGCGTACGCAGTGAGGAGCCAGACGACTTCGAAGAACTCGAATCCGATCTCAAGCATACGAGCAAGGATATCGGGCACAGAGTCTAATATAGTTGTTCAGCACGCCGTGCTCATAAATATGAAGGCAAACAAACCGAAAGGTTGCGGGACGAGATTGTTGGGCGACACAGCTTTGGCAACGGGACGTCCCAATGCAAATTGCATTCGGGGAGCACCAGCGCAGTTGGATACTCCGACGGTTCCAGCGAAGGCAATCCTAGCGTAAAACTATTTTAGAGCACGCCAGATGGGATATTCGGAGTGGTATTACAGGTCACCGGGAGTGATGTTGTGCCTGGAGAGGAAGGGTTTCAAGTGGGCGACAATGTCGTCGGTACCCTCATTACCGGGGAATGCAGTTTCCTGGTCCGCAAAGGTGATGATTGAGCCATCTGCACCTCCGCCACTGTCGTCGGTGAATTAGCATGATATCACAGACAGTCAAAATGGTTGAGATGTACCCTTTGGTAGGGGAGAAGCCAACGGCATCGTGGAAGACGATACGCAAAGCTTCGTGCGCCTGTCATACCGACTCATTAGCAAGAATGGGTGTCTGAGACGCGTCGTCAGCTATTACCCCGTCACCGCATTGTCCGTTATTGAACATGTTCTTCTGGAGATCGTCCATGAGGGGGAAGAGGAAGCAACACGCCGAGTTAGCGGTGGAGCGACCATCTGGGCAAGTAGCTCGCTTGGCCGGGGGTGGCGCGGCTGAAGACGACGATCAGTCACGCGTCAAAGGGCGTAAACGAGACATAGACAAACCCTGGACAGCTAACAAGGAGCCAAGAGCAAGAACAAGAGAGGTGAGCTTGTTGAAGACCATTGCGCACAGAAGCTGTAAGACTAGAGGATGTCTTGAAGATGTAGAGGGATTTTGGTTGGACTTTTATACGCCAATGACTGTAGGGCTACTGACCAATACGAACGCAGCGAATTGAAGATACCCATGATCGATGGACCACTACAGTGGACTGAAGGCAACGAGCGTATCATGGACGAGAAGGGCTCAGGAGCTGTAAGAGCATATTTTCGGCTGGAAGCATATTGTGCAGGGTGAGAACGTGTTTCCAGTCGCGATCGGTCAGTTGGGAAAGATTCACAACCCAAAGCGACGGACCTGATGGGCGATGAAAGCAAGACAAACGGTGAGATAGAAACCGAAGATGCGGGAACCAGTGAAGGTGGTCGGCCCCCGATGATAACTGAGGACGTCATGGCTTTCATGTAGCAAAGTCGACGATGGCGTCGCCGCTCATACACGGGCGGCAGACTTCAAGCGGGAGTCCAGGAAAAGCTGCGCTTTCCTAGAAGGAAGCTCGAGTGACTCCACGGTCGCCACGAAAGGCATCCATCTCTCGGCAGGCTACGCATCGGAGGTGTGATGATAGGGCTGCAGAAGGAAGACATGATGGTGCTTATTTCCTGGAATGGTTAACGCATACGATCAAATCCGCATCCACAGCGTCGGTAAATCATGGAATTTTTCTCAACAGGACTCACAACAGTAATCATCCTTGGAGAGTCCGTGTGCATAGTAGGCAGTAGAAATTCATGAAGAAGAGTCCGGCTCTAGGGAGGTCTGTTCAATACCCTTTTTGCTCCACCATTTCTGAAAGTAGAGGTGGCAGATGCGTTCATCCGTGAGATCTCGAAGGTATTCTTAGTACTGTGAGAGGACTGTTAGCTAGCTCAATTCAACGGAGAATCAATTGTCCTCGGCATGGGAAGACATACCTCGAGTCAAATTTAGCAGGGAAACAGCCCCCGAAGTCTGGGGAGAGGGACACACTAAAGACTTATGATTATAACGGCACCGAGAATCAGAATAAGTACTTGTTATACAATAAAAACTGTGACCCTCACCTCGGAAAAGCGACAACAGGCCACTCTGTTGGTTTCTTCACGAGTCACGAAGTGGCACCTTTTGAGAGAAACTAAAGCATCAAGCTAGATATTGACAAGAGATGGAGGGCCGTGGGCGCTTGACACTGATCCAACTTTGATTGCATCCGACGAGACTGTTCCATCTGATTGGAGGGTACATGGCCTTTTTGGTTTACGCAAACTGACTCTCACCGTTTATTTTCGGTGTATTTTCCCACTGAGTTTCCCGGACGCTCCAAGGTCTGGTATGATCAATGCTCCGAGAGTCCGATGTCCAAGTTCACTGTAAGGGTGGCTGTGTTGTACAGTGGTTATAGCAGCGAGGTTGACACGGCTGGTGCGCCCAACATGTGACTACCTTCTTCAGGAGAAAGCGACAGGGGCTGTAGTCTAAGAGCGACTCAGGAGCGCTGGAGCTGGAGCTGTCGACATGTTAGCTCAAAGAAAGAGTATGACTTTACTTTAGTCCAAGACTTGCACTTCACCGGTTGTGAAGGAACAGAAAGTGTTGATTTGGAGTTGATATATCATACTTCGGCTTACAGGGGCAAAGGTGTGACCGCGTCGCGTCGCCAAGCAGTCACATGACCGCGAGATTGTGCAATCCCCGTGATGCGCTGAGTAGAGGAGGTCCACTTTCCATTCCGAATCCTTTAGGACGTCCATCCTAGCGAAGTATCATTGGTGTCCTCTTTTCAGCAGGTCGATCCTCGACATATACAGAAAATCCCGATCCCGCCTTCGTACTTCGCGTCCATGATCGTCTTCAGTCGGAATCAGTGTGACAGAAGGCTTTGGAAATTGGAGCCATATGTTGGGACTATGTCATATCCGTCGCACGTGCACATTCGTTCATACCTGACGTTCGCGATGACCGTCTCCAAATTCCTGCAGTATATATAGCTAGAACCAATGTCGACGGTTTTCTCGTCTCGTTTCTTCAACGCCCATGTCGTCCATCACAGACACCATCAAACAAACCGCCCTCAGCATATCTCAAAATGCCAAAATCGCGCACCTGGACCAGTTTAGCGTAGAGCCATCAGCAGCAGAACGAATGACGACGGACCATGGCGTCTTGGTCCCGAACACAGATACAACGTATGTCACATACCAACGCTTTGATTTTACGCTCTAATAAGCATCACATCTTTACAGGTTGAAAGCCTGCAATGGCGATACCGTCGGCCCCGCTTTACTTGAAGACCATATTGCAAGGGAGAAGATCACACGCTTCGACCATGAACGCATTCCAGAACGCGTCGTGCACGCCAGAGGCACCGGTGCTCATGGTTACTTCAAGGCGTATAACTCGAGTACTGAAAAATATACGACGGCGAAGGTTCTCTCCGAGCCTTCTCGCACCACGCCTGTCTTTGTCCGATTTAGTACAGTACAAGGCTCGAGAGGCAGCGCGGTAAGCTATTACTCATGTTACACGAGCCTTTCGTACGCCTTTGCTAACTCGCCATTCAGGACACAGTTCGCGACGTCCGTGGTTTTGCCGTCAAATTCTACACCGAAGAAGGCAACTGGGACATCGTCGGAAACAACATCCCAGTCTTCTTCATCCAGGACGCTATCAAATTTCCGGATATCATCCACGCTGTCAAGCCCGAGCCTCACAATGAGGTACCTACAGGCCAAAGTGCTCATAATAATTTCTGGGACTTTGTCGGACTGCAGCCTGAATGTACGGAATCCTAGCCTTCCCCTTGAACCACCCCACTGACCGGACTCTTAGCCGCGCACATGGTGATGTGGGTGATGTCCGACCGAGGCGTTCCTCGATCTTTGAGGATGATGCAAGGCTTTGGCGTCAACACGTTCACCTTGCTTAACGCCTCGAACGAAAGGCACTTCGTCAAGTTCCATTGGGTTCCCGAGCTAGGTGTACACTCCTTGATGTGGGACGAAGCATTGAAAATATCTGGTCAAGATCCGGGTACGTTTTTCAATATAGCCGCGAGCGCCCACTACACTGTCTCTTACATGATTGTTCTCCACCCAGACTTTCACCGCAAGGACTTGAATGAAGCCATTGAGTCTGGTGCTTACCCGACTTGGAAACTTGGCATCCAAGTCATCCCAGAAGCCAAGGAACATGATTTTGACTTTGACATTCTTGATGCAACGAAGATCTGGCCTGAGGAGCTCGTTCCAATCGAATTCGTGGGCGAGATGGTGCTGAACAAGACAGTCGATGAATTTTTCCCTGAAGTCGAGCAAGTGGCCTTCTGCACAAGCAACATCGTCCCTGGAATCGGGTTCAGTGACGATCCACTTCTCCAGGGACGCAACTTCAGTTACTTCGATACCCAAATCAGCCGCCTCGGTGTTAATTGGCAACAGGTTCGTTGTCCATCCCCTCTAGCCCTCCCTTCGTCCTCACACCTCACATTCTTCCTCTAGTTGCCCATCAATCGCCCCGTGTGCCCTGTCATGAACTTCCAACGTGACGGTAAAATGCAGATGAAGATTCACAAGAGCAATATCAATTACTGGCCTAACCGAAAGGAAGCGGTCAAGCCCTGTCCAATCGAACAAGGCGGCGTCCAAGAGTGCGTAGCTCTCCTCCGTATCCTTCTCGCTACTGACATTCACCTACTCTAGTCACGTTCGCAAAATTCAAGGCATGACTCAACGCATGCGAGGCGAAAAGTTCAACGAACACTACAATCAAGCGCAACTATTCTTCAATTCTTTGTCTCCGCCTGAAAAAGCCCATCTTCAAGCTGCCCTCGCCTTCGAGCTCAGTCATTGTGACGACCCTGTGGTTTATCGTTCGTACATCAATATCCTCAACAACATCGACCACGAGCTGGCCAAGAAGACTGCTGTCTACGTGGGCGGCGATCTTCCCGATGGTCCTGGAAGGGAAAACAAGGCGCAGCGCAGTGAGCGGCTGAGTCAGATGTTCTACTTGCCGCAGGAACCTACTATCAAGAGTCGTCGTATTGCTATCCTCGTCGCGGATGGATATAGTCGGTCCGAGGTTGTGGCGATCAAGGCGCTCATCCAGTCCGCCTCTGCGAACGCCTTCATCATTGGTCCTAGGCGAGGCAAAATATACGCTGCAGACGAACAGGTATCGATGAAGTCCGGAGGCATCGAAGCCGATCATCACTTCGAGGGCCAACGGAGCACGATGTTCGATGCGATCGTCGTTCCCAGCGGCAAGCACGCTGAGTTGTTGAAGAAAAGTGGGCGTGCGGTTCATTGGGTCCGCGAGGCGTTTGGACATTGCAAAGCCATCGGCGCTATCGGAGAATGTGAGTGCCAGTTGCCATGCCTCTCAATCCGTTCGAGTTCTCATCTTTGTCTTTCTGCAGCTGTTGCATTTGTCCAGGACGCCATCGGGGTGTCCGAAATGCGTTATGCCTCATTGTCTGCAGGCACCTCGGACGTCGTTTCCTCATATGGTGTCGTAACAACCGCTAAATATGGCGTAGCATCTGCAGCGCAAGATGCTTCCAAAATGGTGTTGGATATCAGCAAGGGCGACGGCTTCATGGAGACGTTCTGCCTCGAAGTTAGTAAACACAGATGCTTCCAGAGGGAGGAAGATGGGTTCACCGCTATGGTTGCGTATTGAGTCAAGATAGCATGAACAGTGATTGGACTCATACGAACGAAACTTGTATACTACGCACTTGTATCACATTGACATTGTATCTTATCACCACTCGGGTCTGTTTATTCGATATCTCGCGAACACTCGCATATCACCAAACATGCGCTAGCGTCGAGAAGTAGTTTAGTTAGACGTCGTCGGTTCCCATGGCAGATGCGAAATTGGAACTAGGAAAATGCAATTAGGACTTTGTAATGTACATATCTCTCTGATTCCCCGGCCCCAATTGTTCTATCTTGGGCGAATAGCCTTTATGGTTTACGCAAATTGTCTCTCACCGTTTATTTCTGGTTTCATTCCGGAGTCCAAAGTTAGAGTAAGTAGGTATGCTCCCTTTCCCGAAGATCGATTTCGGGTATGACTGCCCCGTTATCACAGCCGAGCGAGCCGAGTAAGACGCTCCATTTGAGACGATGTCATAACGAACAAGGATGTAATACTACTCTCGCCGCCGAAGGATGACTTAACGGCTGGAAAAGTAGCGTGTATGCAAGAACATGCGATTGATGAGGACGACTGTGATGCTGAGATCGTGAATTAATCGGAGGAAATAGTAAAATTGAAACAATGCGCTCACGCAGCATTCGGACTGGGGCGGCCAAAGGATCAGATGAAGTGCGGAGCGGTGGCATTCGTGACTTACAAGCCTAAGAGGTTTTGCGTTCCGGGCTGAGATGTGGTCAGTCAGGGCCTCAGGCCTCAGGGGTGATGAGGAATTTCGGCGACCTACGTCAAGGAAAGTACTGGATATTGCCCAAGCGATATTGACAATACACAAAGCAAGGAAATAGGCGAATCCATCCCTCAATATGAGAGACGAGATTGATCGAGGTCCATATGAAGCAAAGGGGGTCTCTTTAATCCGTCTTCCTATCGCTACGTGCTCGTATAACTGCAGGAAAGTGAGTAGAAAGGCGACAGTATCGAAGGCGAGGGTAGGGACGATGAAGTAGTATAAGAAGTCGCTGTGGCTTGATGTCGATGTCGTCAATGAGAGGCCATCATTATGGTCCGGGCACTGTACTCACAGGCGAGAGGAAGTATCGACAATGCATCGGCAGTAGCGGGATCCCGGAGGGGAGATAGTAATAGCTAACCGTTGGGAAAGTGAGAGGGCCATGTCATGGATAGTCTGGGACTCACTTCCAGACAACGACAACCCGTAGGTCATCAGTGTGATTTGGCTCATCCATACAACCAGCAGGATAGCTAGAACTGTTTTTCCGCGAAGGCTAACAGCGTACACTCTACAAGGCGCGAGTGCGTAGATAATCAGTACCTTGAGTACTCATTTCAAGATGGAGAGTTCCTTGCCTAAGGATTAACATCAATTCCGATGTCGAGATCATGACGACTATGAAGATCCCTTGAAGTGAAGTAAAAGCTGCGCATCTTTGGGCCAAGATAAGGAGTCATTCAGGAGGAAGTAAGATTGGGAAGAGACGGACACCTGCGGTTGCACAATGAGATGAATGGAACCTATCGGTCTACGAGGAAGCATACTTTAGGCGAGGGCACGGGAAGAGATACCACGGAGAACGCCAACAGTGGGAAGTACCGATTGAACAGGAATACATAAGAAACTATGATGTCAAGTCGGTAAGTGACGTGCATGGAATTTTACGCAATAGCTCACCTCCAGACTTAAGTCGCTTCCATACGAAGTCTAGCTGGTCGAGCTGGGTCAACATCAATGATTGACCAGTGAAATGGAGTGCCTCTACCTCGTGGTCTATCGTAAGGAGGAGTTCAGAAACCAAAAGTGAAACGGCGACGTAAAAAGTGGCCTGATAAGGGAGGCACCAGTGATCAAAAACCAGAACGGCCCCAAAAACGGACGGTGGACTGACTTCCTGGGCAAACCTGAGGAGATACAGGATCAGGTCAGAGAAATGGCGCGCGAAAAAGAGCATGAAAAGCCTACAAGTTGGCAATCGAGGTTAGCTCAGAGCTAGAGACATACTGGGACATGGCCATGGGTTGGGGGGTTGGGGAGCTACATCAATTCCGTTGAGCTTTATATTCATCGACTTCGTGCGCCACTCATTTTTGATTGTATAAGGAATCATGTTGTGGCGAGACTGCGTGGCATGATGTACTGGGGATGATCAACAAGATGTGGAGACGTTATATTGTTGCCTCTGATATGCAGAGGCGATGAACACGGCTCGATCACAAAGAACCACATATACTGTACAGCGACGATCAACACCATGAACAGATAAAATGGCATCATGCTGTCTATTGGATACTGCGTATAGATTGAGTAAGTGAGTACAAGAAGATGAGGTAGGAGCTCACTTATTCGCACTGATCGTCTCTGCGTCAACTGGACTCAAGTCAGCTGCAGCGGCAGGTACCTTGGGACAGATAGGTCCTAGTGCAATATTTCGTCCTTCAAGCTCGGAGCCAGTAGTTGCTCGGCTGATTCCACGCTTCATAACACCACCATTCCAACATTTCTACAGGAGCCAACCTTTAGTACGAGCGGGATTAATTCTGGAGGATGGACGTACCTTGATTATTTGGAACTCCTTCGAGAAGATGTTAAATTTCTTAGAAAGGTCGCCTAAGAAAGGTACCTTCCCTTCTGCTCCACCAGTGATGGCGATGCCAGCGCGAAGATCCAAGCACCCAGTGAAGGTGGAGGCATCATTACTTTGAGCAGCGCGTTGAGCCAGGGCTCGAGCTGATGTGCTGTAAGGTGGTGCGTAGGAACCAGAGCCTGAGGCAACGTCGCGCTTGTTCTTAGATGTAGATGCTTGAGCATTTAGGTGCAGCTTTGCATATGCGTCGACATCAAGGAAAGCGTCCACTTTGATCGCCCCGCCTAAGCCTTCAACGCCGAGTTTGACAGAGGGAAAGAGCTATCGATCAAATATAAGATATTGAGACTGGATATCAATGGTCTGATCAGACTAACATGTCCAGTGATGTCTCCAATCGCATCGAAGTTAGTCCCCGCAGAAAGCTGGAGGGCTAAGAAATGGTTCAAATGACAGCCCGTTCGGTACGGAGGAAAGACACTTACGCGTATCTTTGGGCCTAAGGGACTTCGTTGCAGAGCGACCAGCGCTTGGAGGGACCCATAGCTCTACCCCATCCAAGCGGTAGCCTACGCTAACATCGACTGCGAAGCTCATATCGAGTTGTGCGACAACTTGTCCATCTACGACTAGCATAGGGCCTACGGAGAAAACTCTGTAACATTCCAATTAGAAGGAAATACTGCAGTGCAGTGGAAGATACACACCCAGGGAAACCAAAGCCTGGTATGGTTAACTTGACAAGTTGCTTTCTACCGGTGTCGATGTTGCCCTGAGAGAACGAAGTGAATTAGGCTAGGTCGAGGGGGAATGTAGACGCGTACCTGGAGTTTTGCGTCGACGTGCAATTTAGCTTCAACATCGGCCGAGAGACCAGCATAAGCTCCAAATCTTATATCATGTCAGCGTGCCATCATCGAGGAGGTCAAAGAGCAACTTACTTGTCGAAGTGCGGTGGAATAATTGTCCCCGTCGCCACGATTCCGGCCTGTGAAAGCGAGTTAATCTGGGCTAGGGTATATGATCAGCAGTAAGACACACCGATATATCGGCGTGGGCCTTCCCATCAACTGCCACATTCAGCGTCAAAGAGCTATTCCCACATGTCTGATGAAGGTTGAGCAAGTCCAAATGCTGCTGGAAATCTAGGGCCTTCGAAATCTTTGGGTTGGCGTCGAACTTGCCAATTTCTAAGCATCTTTATCAGGGATCACCAGACGAAGCGCAGAAGAAGGGCTTTACGCTTTACGGCGGTTTTGACCGTGTCCACTGCACTCTTGAGACCCTTCTTGATTTTGTCGAAGAGACCGTCCATGTCACGAGCATGTAGGCTAGTGGTTTGATCCGGGTCCATGCTGACTGGGAAGTTGGCACCGACAACGGCGAATGAGACAGGACCCGTCCTGCGGTTTGATCCATATGAGTCCGCTTTCCATACCAAGGATTCGGTGTGACTTACTTGGTAGCATCAATGGCGGCGAAGTTCACATCTATTTTGAGAGCGTGGACAGTGGCTTCGGTACCGACTTTGCGCTTGATCAGCTCTGGGATGTGCCGTGGGATAGACTGGTCCTCCGCGACGTTGTGCCCAGCAATTCGAGCGAAAGGGTTTGCCCCGCACTGAGATATAGTGTAGTGAGCACCGTGTAGAATAGCCACAGCGAAAATTTGACCGACATTCTCGGGTAAGCGGACAATTTTGTCAACGGCTCCGTGGTGGCTGAATAGATGGCCACACTGAGACTCATCGCCATCCCGACACACGAGGCGAATTTTTTGCTCAAGACTGTTCTCGTCACACTCGAGGACAACCCACCCCGCAGCCGGCGTGATGTCACTGATGGATGCCGGGCCCCCAAACTGTTCCCAAGATGAACAATGTTGTATCAGATATGAGAACGAGAGCGTGAGCAAGAACTTACAATTTTCAAGGTCCCGTAGCCGTTCTTACTTCCGTCGGGAAGATCATAAGCACATTCTCCATCAAGGCAGGGTTTACTCCAGTCATTTGATGGTCTTGCAGTTGCAAGAGCGACCACAAGTGAGAGAAAGAGCAAAGAACCTAGCATTCCGAAGAGAGAACGCGTCGAGCTTGCAAGAAAGTGGAAAAATCATCGCACAATCTTATACGATGACTTGAGCGACCCTTTGTGGAATGGTGAAGTTGATACTAATCATATAGACAAGTTAGAAGACTCGACGTGGTGTACAAGGCGCAGCCTAATTGGAAAGGCTTTCTTCCATTCCATACACCGAGAAATGATGGAACATGGACTTCAGGCCGCAGAACACCAACAAGATACCCATGTGGCCTAGTGATTGAATCAGCGTCATGCATGCTTTCAATCCCAGATAATGTCTTGAGGTGCGTAGATGCCCTTATGAGAGCACCGAAATATTTGGAGAAAGAAAAGTGAGTTGGACAAGAGTTGCGAAGGAACTTGGGCGTTTGCTGGGCGCCAGTCATGTCGACCACGTGCCTTGTGAGCAAATACCGGGCCGGGCCAAAGACCGATCTTTGATCGAAACCCTCAGTATTGCACCGCCAACCACCACTGAACTTCGAGCTCAGCGCTCAAGCTCAAGCCTCAAGATGAATAGAGTAGCAGCTCATCATAGAGGTTGGTTTCCAGCTGACGTGACGACCACCAACGTTCTGCTATAGCTATAGTGCTAGCTCCCATCTGGAACCATCCAGGAGTTGTCATCAACCAAACAGGTTTTGAAAGTGGTGAAACTCTCGTTCCCAGCGCATCAATTTCGTCTCTCAGACCTCCTGGTAGAAGGAACGAGCAAGTTCGTTTCAACTCATTGTGCTTCAAAGTAAATATAGCACAAGCTGCCGTCCCGGTTGCCGCTTCTTTGGCGCCATGTACAGAGTAGATTGGTATATAAACTGGTGTACGAGCATGTCCTAATCTTCATCGTGCCGGCACGTTCAAGCTACGACCTAACTGACCTGGTGTCATCTACTCTCAAGCCTCCTTCAACGACTCCTTCCAAGCCCATCATCATGTTCTTCCGCCCAGCAACAATCTTTGCCTCCGTATGCGCCTTGCTCGTGGCACAACCCACAACAGCCGCTGTAGTTCGTCGCTCAAGGGACAATTTCAAGGATGTCGTCGTTTCCTCCGAGCATGTGGTTCGATCTTTGAGCTATAACACCACCGAGCTTGAGGACCGACAAGGTGCCATCGGTCTCGCTGGAGATGTCATCAGTGGCATCACCTCGATTATCACTGGCATACAAGACGGTATCAACGCGGACAAAGAGGTGCGGAAACATCAGCGAACCTACTATATTGCGGCTACTGACGTCTGCCTTGGAAACAGGCGCGTAGCTCGTTCACGCAGAATCTAGTCGGCCAGATGCATGCTCAGCATCCCGACTTCAACTGGATTATCTGCCACACCAAACATGACTACAAGTTTGATGGTCAACGCGGCAAGGATTGGGATCATCGTCATCAAGAGTTTGACATCAAGATCGGTGGTACGATCGGGTGCGTATACGGAGGAACTCTGATTGACGACCATCATTGCTGACGGAGTTGTAGGTACGAGATCTACAACCTCAAGTCTGGTGAATTCAACAGGCGAGGTGATGGGGGCTATCTAAACGTGAGTTTTGTGTCTTCGCATGATGATAATGGTACTCACCCTTGTTCTTGCCAGTGGGCGTTCATTGGTAATGTTTTGAAGAGAGACGACGATGGGAAGCATGTAGTATTTGGAAAGCCTTAGTAGTACTTACTTGGCTTCAAGTTGTCAACTCAATACATCTCCTTGGGCGATTCTTCATGAACATACTCGCTATTATTCAGTCAACGGACAAGATCCTTCGTACTACTCATGGTTGCGACATCATCCTCTTGGATAAATCTATACGAACAGAGTCGTAGTATGCTCAGGACGCGGTTCCACTAGGCGCGGCCGATCTGCAAAATTGTGAATATAAGCAAGCATACTGAACGGCATACATACGATGACGTAGAACTTGAAGAGCTTTCCGGTTTCCTAATCAAATAGAGGGAAAGGGTGAGCCATCCGCACGGATATATCCAACGTGAAGACACACTCATGCGCTTTCTGATTTAGATTGAGAATGGAATCAAAGCCTCCCAAGATTGACCCCACAATGCCTACTCCAGCTGCTGTGTATTCCAACTTATCTTTCGTAGACTATCGTTTTTTTGTTAGACGTGGTACAGGAGCCTTGCGGTGAACATTTACCGTCTTTGACTTCTCAACATCAGTGGGTGGGGGTTTCGCCGAGTCTACCTTAGGAACCCCTGCAGGTGGTCCTTCAGGCGCTGGTCCGCCTGGTGGGGGGTTAGTGGAAGACGCGGCGTTTGGAGGGGCATTATTCGCGTTGACAATGGGTGCTTGAGCTGGTGGTTTGGAGGAAGGAGGTGGACGGGCTTGCGGTTCAACAGCCTTCGGAGGTGTCGCAGGTGGAGGGGCTTGTGGTTCAGCAACCTTCGGTGGTGTCACAACTATCTTCGGAACAATGTTCGCATTTGGTGCATGATTTGGAGGCAGAGTAGGCGTCTTCTTCAAGGCCGATGAAGCGGCTGATGAAGGGACACGGCTGAGCGACCCGGTCCTTCCTACAGCCCTGGCATCTAGGTCTAAATTGTCGAGATATCGAGCCAAAAGTTGGTTCCGACTACAGTGAAGGGGATTAGCGATGGGCGGGGTGAAGATGGGGAGCTCATACTTACATTTCATCCTCAAGCTCTCGCCGCTGCATGGCAGGAAGGTATTCATATACCCAGGCAGGTTCGTCCCGAGCGATATCCGTGTGGTCCTCTCCAACGCGAACTGGAGCTGGATACGCGGCAGTGTATGCAATGAAGACACTGATAAGCACAAAGCGAAGGGAGATCATCGTAGTTTCGGTGAATGTGGAAGGAGAATGATAGCTTCAGCTAAAGGAGAACGTTGATCGGAGACGATTACATGTCACGGTGAACAAGGTGTACGAACCGACCAGCACTGAAAGACGAGTTGAAGGGAGAGAAGAGAAGTAGGAAGAGACCGGCTCTGAGGTATTCTCAACGCTACTCTGAGATGCTTTTATACGACGACCGCTAGCTCTAATGATCCAGCAACGGTGGGCTCTTGTGGACAAAGGGGACCCACATATATCTACCACAAGCAAAAGAAGAGGCGACCATCAGTCCGAGACAAACATACTCAGACATGAAGTAACGCACCTGCGGACACACATGTCGATCAAAACGTTTCTCTTTGCTAGATAGGAAAAGTTGGAGTTGAAGTTGACTTCAGACTTGGAGGTTGCGGATTGGTGTGACCAAGACGTGACCCAGCTCGATTTGGACCCAGGAGAAAGATAGGAGGAAATAGGGCGCACCTAAGGTCTCGAGTTGATGGGATCGAAAACCTTGCGGGAAAGCCCCATCTTCATAGGCTGTATTGGTCGACTTGAAACCAGCCCCAGAGCTGGCACCACTTCGGACCTAGCTGCTCGCTGGGGGTGATACGTAAGGAATCATTTCCTCAGGTAAAGGCGCTTGAGTTTCGAGATCGTTGGGCTTAGAACGGGCTGGTCACAAAAGGCCTTCAATTGAATTGGAACAGAGAGGCTATTAAGTCATTCCAGGAGGGATCGGAGAAACTTCCCCGCCCCATCATCCCGCTCATCGGATGACCGACAACCCTTATGGCATCGTATTGGCTATTTGGCCCATTGTACCCCTTTTCTTAACCTAGAACTCTTCAAGGAGAAATGTCCTGTCTGTAGAACCATATCATTGAACACAGGGAGGATGAGCGCACGAATGATACATCAATGACCCGCCCTTGTGATGTGTACGCATGATCCATTCTCTCAGAATCTCACGTATACTGACGGTGGACTTGTCCCGTTGTGTGATTCCTCTATTGCTGTGATAGTTAATTCTGGAAGTCCCGAAGGCGAATGAAGTCGTTCCGGCCAAGAGTAGCCCTCCCTATTCCCGAAGTTCCAGGAGTAGAAAGGGGATCTAGCTTGGGCGAGCACTCTGTTAACTCCAGCAAAATGTCGAGGTCAGAAGGTATAAAAGAGCTCATAGGTGACCCCCAAGTACTTCCTCAGCTCACTAAACCCAACGACATCTTCGTTCTAAATTGACCTACTCTACAATGAAGTACTTCTTCGCTCTCGCCGCTCTCGTCGCTCCTGTCCTATCCACGTCGGTCACTTACGACCAGACGTACGACAACCCCCAGGGATCGTTGAACACCGTCGCATGCTCTAACGGTCCCAACGGCCTCCTCACCCGAGGCTATACCAACTTCAAGAGCCTCCCCAATTTCCCCAACATCGGTGGAGCTTCCGCCGTCACTGGGTGGAACTCAGAGAACTGTGGGACGTGCTGGGAACTCACCTTCACCAATGGCCAAGGTGTCAAGAAGACCATCAACGTTCTCGCGGTTGATTATGCCGCCAACGGCTTCAATATTGGGTTGACCGCGATGAACAATTTGACTAGCGATCACGGTGTTGAGTACGGGGTCGTTCAAGTTGATTCCAAACAGGTTGCCGCTACAGTATGTGGGATGCCAGCCTAAAGGTTAGTGTCTCCTTCTCCACCACCCCGTTCATTCGGCTCACATCGCTCCCGAACGCCTAGGCGCAACTTGCCCACCGAGGGACTGGTTGTGGGCGACCAGCGTGATGCGGTCTTGATCTGTATGGACTCTCATAAGGACTCTGCTGTTACGGACATTGTATAAGTTTCGAAGTTTGCTCGAATTTAAGTGTATCCAATTACAACAAAGAATGCGCTTTGATCTCGTGATTCTACTCAGCCCTACTCCACGACGGGTGGTTCGACTGGAATACCCCTGATGAAGGAACGATCAGTGAGAACCTTTCGGAAAGGTAAGAAGGGAGACTCACATCTGTTGTTGCTGGAGATAGAGTTCGATCAGCTGTGGAGTCATGTTCTCGGTAAAGCGCAGCCAGTCGTCTCCTGTAGGTAAGTTGGATGGGCCGTTGGGTCGCTGTCTTTGCGGCCTCTGGGGAGCGGGCTTCCTTTGGGCGGGTTTCCTCTGGGCGGGTTTCCTCTGAGCAGGCTTCCTCTGAGCAGGCTTCTTTGGTGCAGGCTTCCTTTGAGCAGGCTTCTTTGGCGCAGGTTTCTTCGGCGCAGGCTTCTTTGGCGTGGTTTTCTTCGGTGCAGGTTTCTTCGGAGCAGGTTTCTTTGGCGCAGGTTTCTTCGGTGCGGGTTTCTTCTGGGCA
This sequence comes from Pleurotus djamor, assembly GCA_029747585.1. NCBI lineage: Eukaryota > Fungi > Basidiomycota > Agaricomycetes > Agaricales > Pleurotaceae > Pleurotus > Pleurotus djamor. The sequence continues at coordinate 70,831 of JAPEVF010000049.1, forward strand.
GGTTTCTTCTGGGCAGGTTTCTTGGTTGCAGGTTTCTTCGGAGCTGGGGCTGGAGCCTTCTTCTTAGGAGCCTTCTTGGGTTTGCGCCTCTCAAATTCGTGTCTGGTAGGATGAGGTATGAGTACGGGCCTGAGTAGAGGCGCAAAAGAACGTACTCATTGTCGTCACGAGCCTCCAATGAAGTCATATAATCCCCTTCCAGGTCGATGCCCCGAGCGTGCATGATCTCGTAGACGCTGGTTTCATCGCGCTCGTCAAGATCGACGTCGCGCTGGTATATGAAATCATCTTCGCTCAATCCACGGCTCTTGATGATATCGTAGACACTGGTATCGGACCCGGCTTCGCCACGAGCATAGACACCACTATCATCATTGTCATCGCGTTCGTCAAGGTCCAGACCGCGACTTTTGATAATGTCGTAGGCACTCGTATCTGAGCCAGCGATAGTACGCTCTTCAAGGTCTAAACCGCGACTCTTGATGATATCGTAGACACTGGTGTCGGAACCAGCAACAGAGCGCTCCTCGAATTCAACACCACGAGCATAGACACTAGCGTGGTTGTCGTCCTCGTACGAGTGGGCGGGTTGGGCGAAGGCGGCGCTCGCAACGAGGCCAAGAAAAACGAAAGAAGCGGTGATCATGTTGAACTAGACGCGTAGCGATAAGATTATCTATGGCATTCAGACACTGAAGATACACTTACTTGGATGTGATGGGGAGTAACAAGTTATGTTTTTGAGCTGGAAAAATTCGCGTCAATGCTTGGCCATTGCCAGACAAGGGATCGATACTCACTGTCCAGCACCTGAAGGGAAGTTGTTACTAGAGACCTGCTCTGGGGAAACATCGAGTCCTGGGCGTCTCATTTATATCGAGGCCGCAATGACTGGGTGGAGCGTAACCCTGAAACAGCACAGGTTCACTGGAGCAAAGATCCAGTCAGCACACCAGCCAAGATAGCAACGCTATGCATGGGTAATTTCACAGAGCGACTCGGATTGAAAGCATGGCCTCCAAACTGTGAGGAGGACAAGTCCAAGCCAACCAAGATTGGAAAATACTGATGGTGGGAAACGTTGAGCGCGAGTGACGCCATCTGAAACAATCCTCTGGCATCCCTAAAACAGATGCAACTTCGCACTCTGAAACTGCCGACCACGAACTTTGCACCATGCGTGCGTACGAGGAAGTTCGAGGCAATGAATGTGCATGTGGCATTATACGTTTCGTAGGACTCATGCCCAGGCTCGAGTTCATTGTAAACACGGGAGAATAGATCACAAAGAAGCGTCGTTGGAAGGTGGTATAGAAGAAAGGCGTAGACTGGAAGCGAGAAAATCAAGCTAGGGTTCGTCTAGTCCGATTAGAAAGCCTTTGCTAGTACTGAGCCAGAAGACACTAGCAAAGAGATGAATGCAACGTCACAGACGCTCGGCGAGCGTTTCCTTCCTCCGCCCAGCAAGATGAACCCAACGATTTCAACTCTTGTCATCCTCTGTGTCGTCCTGACGACGACCAGCGCAGCACCAGTGCCTCCAGATTGGTACGTGTACCAGAGGAAAGGAAGCATGAGGATGAATACACTTACCATGACGAAGGATCAGTGATGCTTCGGACCCCTTCATTCACGGTCTACCAGGATGGAAACCATGGTACGGGATTGGACCTGTGATAAGACCGATCGTCAAGCACCAAAGAGCAAAGTGGCCAACCTCGTTACCTGATGGGCGGCCAGAGTCTCCAGAACTGGAATCGAATGGCGCTGCTCAGGCTTTGGGTAAGATCACGGTGAAGGGCGACGTTATTACTCCGCCAAGCCACCAACCAGCCATCAACGATGGTTTGAATAAGCGGTAAATAAGTGCTTCTGACAGCCGATAGCCTTCTGAAAAGGAATTAGGGAGCATCACATCGGTATCAAGGGATGGCACCCTCTGTTCGGTAAAGGACCAATCATCTTTGGATGGAAGGGCGCAGAGGCTGAAGCACCGTCAGACAAGTGAATATTGAATCACTATTAACGAATACTCACCAATGAAACCCTAGAACGCCCGCAATAACTGAGACTCATACTGATGCTAACCTAGAGGCTTCTCAGAATGTCCTCCCTTATGGCGTGGGTCCTTGAAAGAAGCGAAAACAAATGGAATACTAGCGAGGTGGATGACAGGGACTAGGAGGGTAAAATCATGAATCTACTGTTCCAGATGCAGTGATGGTAACCTTTGCGGATGGATTGCCCGATGTGCTGCCTTTAGCCTCGATAGCCTTTACCACGTCCAAGCCTTCTTTAACTTCTCCGAAAACGACATGTCTGCCGTCCAACTGAAAGGAGAAGTCAGCATGAATTAGAAATACTGAGAGTAGCAGCCCGACGTACCCAGCTGGTCACCGCGGTGGTGATGAAGAACTAACAATACATTAGGAAATGGAATTCGCCTGAATTGATGAATACGTACTTGTGAGCCATTCGTATTAGGTCCAGCGTTTGCCATGGAGAGAAGACCTTCCTTTGTGTGTTTCGTTCGGAAGTTTTCGTCTTGATCGCCATAAGTAATCGGTGCTACACCAGCCCAAACAACAGCAACTCACCAGCGAACTTCTCCCCATAGATCGACTTTCCTCCCGTGCCATTATGACGCGTAAAGTCGCCACCTTGAACCATGAACTGCCCATCGCCGTTAAGCCTACGATACACGATAGAAGAGGGCATAGGCAGGACTCACGCCGGGAATGATACGATGGAAACCTGAGCCAGCGTAACCGAACCCATGTTGCCCCGTCGCCAACTCTCGGAAGTTTTGAGCAGTCTTTGGAACCACATCGTCATAGAGCTTGAAGACGATGCGACCAGCGGGCTTTTGGTTGATGGCAATGTCAAACTATGATAACCAATCAGGTTTAGCTTCGTTGTGGGACATGGTGACAACGCTGCAAACTGACAAAAACATTGGACCTNAAAAAAAGGTGTGAGCTCAGCTGTATGGGTCTTCGGTCGAAAAAAACGCGACTTACACCGATTTTACGGAAGCGGTCGAGCTGAACCGGCGAATGAAAGAGGCCATTGTGTGCGAAGGAAAGATAAAAAGAGAGCGAACGGAAGGAAGTGGTTGCTGGAAAAGTTCAGAAGTCCGGGAAACAGAAATGTTGCGCGTGACTTTCCGAATGCTTTGAGGAGGTATATAGGGGCCGCTGGGACCCCCGAAGGATCATCGACTTCACTCTGGCCCGTTATCAATGAGACAGCGAGATTCGGGACTCAATCCGCTCTTATGAAGAAAAGGAAGGAAAGGCCGGAAGGGCACACACACTTTGTGGCCATCTGGGGAGAAACCCAGCGATCACACCAATGTATACCAATCCCCTGGTTTTGGGCCGAATTTTATCCTGGTACGGACACAGACAGGCTAAAAAAGAATTAACAGTTGTATAGTCGTTGTGTGGAGCCAACGACTATGTTCCATGGTTCACGATGCTGCTCGTTTAGTGCGAGCAAAGGGAGATGAAAGGAGAAATAGGGGTTCGTCAACTTAGAATTTCGCCACACTGATCGGTGCAAGTACTCTACACTGTCGAATACATATTTCTCCTTAGTCACTTCCGATAACCTCCCAGCGGGGTGGCTTANGGGGGGTTTGCGATGACAGGCACAGGCTGAATGATGACCTGGAAGAAGATTCGTCAACACCGATTTACGCATACTACCAGAGCGCGTGCTTACTGCATTTCCGCTCGTACCGACATACCAGGTAGATCCAACTTCACCTGGCTCTGCGACATATATACTGTGTTTTGAAGATGCGGTGCGTCAGCGTCTTTCTTCGGCCAATGTCAAACGAACACTGACGCTACAATGTCCTTCCCGTCATCGCCTTTCATCCCCTTGGCACTGAATACAGTGGGTTTCTTGGTCAATGTCAACGCGACTTCGGGCTCTGTAGCTGTCCACCCGTAGGCGGGGTCCTTGCGGTCGACAATCATGAACTTGGTGTTGTCGTTCCCTTCCTTGGTCATCCACTTTTGGGGGGTTGATCATGAGACTCGCGAGACAATGATGAATAAATGGCTTACAATTTGGTGACCAACGCCAGGCACTTCGGGCTCGATGGTAATGTCAGCTCCCTCGCCGTTCGAGGTTGCGAGCATGTAACCCAGCACCTCGAATGGCTCGGCTCTGAGTTTGTAGACTCCGGGAGTCGTAAATGTAGACATGGCTGACGATGTGAGAGGTGCAATAATATTCAAGGTGAGAGTTGACTGGGTACCACAGAAACTGGAACTGAGGGGCCGAGGGAATACCTTTCCCAATATTTATACAAATCACAATACCCCAACTTCATTAGTCGCCGACCGCTCAGGATGATAGAGGATGCGTGTTGTGAGAGTATTTGCGCCGTGGAGCGGTAGCTTCGGCCTTTCCTTCGCCTGCGAGAAGGACGCGAACAATATGGGTCAATACAAAATGCTGTAGACAGAGATTTTGGAACCGTTCAAGGCTCCGTTGTGGGGTGTCCTTGTCGTCATTACGCAGAGTATCTGCCTCGTTTGTTGTTTCTCGGAACCTTCGATGACGGTGGGCGCTGATATGAGAAGACTCTTCCCACTCATTTTTGCTCCATCACAGGAGACTCAGCTTCCACGAACAATTCTGTGTCGTAAGTTGTGAGCAACGTTGTTTTGATTCGTATTCGAAAACGTAGATCGTACCTAGACACGGGTGCAATTCGAGCGTGCCAATGAAGATCTTTCTAATTATAAGTGCATTGGCGAGATCGATAGAGTTGAGCGTACTATGTATGTGAGGATGCGTGGATTCCTCCAAGTGGTGCACTCAGATTCAGGGGTCAGGGAGCTGGTCCCTACTTCCTTCGCATCGCTCTACCCCACGCTGGGTTAGGAAAGCCATAGCTATATGAAAGTTTGAACCACTAATAAATACGCTCACTATCTGGGAGCGACGATGTCAAGTCAAAGCCATGCCTTCCTGTCGTAAGTTCGAGTCGGCGAGGAGATTCGGTCACGGACACGGGTGCAATCCCACTTTGACACTGTGACCGGTTTCCCAGACGGCGTTGGAGGGGTTTTTATCCGCATAGATGATATTTCCACCCGGTAAGATATTTCAGTCCTTTGATATGACCAACGGAAGTACGTCCGTGCCCATGGGTCACGGCGTTGATTGAGCATCGGTCTGATGGAGAATGTTCAAGAATCGGTCGCTTGGATTTCAGAGGGCACACTTTTTTTCGAAGAAGCAACGGTGATTCAATTCGGTACAACAGCCAAATCTGCTACATGCTACGCGCAACACGACTAAGTACTCTAGAGTACATCCGGCCTTCAAGCTTCATTTCTCAATCTTCAGCGGGGCTGAGCTCCCAGAGTGGAGCATCACTGGCATTTTCGGGGGTTCTGGGATCGATAATCACCTAAAGGATGGCCCATGAGAGTGTGCGAGAAGCCTTGAACGCAGACTAACCGCAGCTCCGCTGGTCCCAACAAACCAGGTAGCCCCGATAATGTCATTGTCGGCGTAGAGTCTATTGCAGAGATAGCAGGATTCAGGTCTGTAACTAGGAGATAGAAATTTGAATCGATGATCTCACTGAATAATGAGCTTCGCATTGGGCCTTTCAATGACTTGCGTCTTGAAGACGCTGGGGAACTTGGACAAAGTGAGCGCAACTCCAGGCTTGGTGTAAGTCCAGCCATAAGCTTGGTCCTTGTTGTCAACGATGAAGAAACCACCGTCGCCTCCGTCGGCTTCCTTGGCGACCCACTAGAGGTTCATTTAGCATTGAGCATGATGAGGAACACAAAGACATAGAGTTGGCTGACTATCTGGTGCCCGACTCCCGGGACTTGAGGGTCGATAGTGAGCTCAGCTCCTTCGCCGTTACCAGTGGCATACATGCCACCGACGTCTTTGTCAAAGGGCTGAGCTCTGAGTGTGAATGGAGCGAAAGTAGTCAAGGCAGACATTTCGAAATTTCAGTGAATGGGATTCTGAGGGATGAAAGCAGCAGCTTCACCATTATTTATACGTTTGAGCATCCCAGTTGAGGCGACATTGAACCGAGTAGTTTGCGAGCAGTGCCCCGATTTACTCAAAAACCGTCTTGTTTACCTGGGGCGAAATTGAGGGATGCGGTAACATAACGAGCGGCGAGAGTCAGAGCGATTAGCATCTATTTTTGCACCTTATGTTGTGTGAGGCGTGAGGCCTCGAGGCCTCGAGGATCGGAGACAAGAAGGCTTACACGGACTGCACACGGAAGCTGTTGGAGAGTATTGGAAGGGAGGTCAATAAGTGAGACGTACGCAGAAATGAGACGGTTAAGATGGGGATAGGGTAGATTAAATGCTTACGGTCAGGGTTTAGACTCAATGGTATTGGCATCTTGGTGAAGTACGTAGCGAGCAAGGGCCAGTGACACGTCCATCGCCATCGGAGCGTACTCAGGCAAAGTAGCCTATATGGCCAGCCTGGGTGTAAGCCACAATCAGTCCAGAGAGCTAAAACTGCTCTGGTAGCAGCTTTTCTGCACGAACCAGGCGCCCCGGGAATATTCAGTTGGTGGGCTTGCAGTGTGAGCGAGTCAGATGAAGCTGAGGGGACTTGAACAAGACTTGAAGGCAACTTGAAGGCGCGCGATGCTTTCCAATAGCCAACCACCAACTTTCCAATAGCCAACCACCAACACCTGCTGCCTCGTACTTAGAAGCTTTGAAGAGCTGAGGGAGGTACCCAGCACCCAAGTTTCAGAATTGACTAAGAACAGCAGTGTGGACTGAGCAAGTGCGAGAATTTGGAGTAAGTAAACAACTGTGTACAAACGTTAGGCGCCGATCCAAAGAGCCCCTGTCGATCACCGACGTGTTGTTGCTTGCTTACACCCCGGCTCCCGTTTTGCCACCAGTGTCCAGAATCCCTGCGCCAGGTTCGACCTACTACTCGCTTGTACGACGTGTTACTGCTCGAGCGCGTACTGTGGTCTTCGACCCTCAAAATTTTCATTAAGTTTATGCTCGTCTTGCGCGTCGAACATGCTTCATACGAACCTCTGAGGAATTTTGCAACCAAGTCGCCTATCGCGTCGCAGCCCTCGAAATGATATCCACGTCAGTTTGTGCTCAATATAACGAGTCAAACTTATCCCAAGAATTGTGGACTACAGAGACTGAGACATTGGTGTGTGATAGTGGTATCTGTTCATGTTGGATGCATGAGGACTGACGATGTTATGCATAGATGCTCTGCGTTCATATGTGGTTGTGAGATACGCTATATCATTGTGCGACAAGAACTTTTGGGGTTTTTAGCCCCGAACCCCTAGTGCTCACGACGCAAAGCGCCGAATCCTTCATACTTTTCTTCCGAGAACTTCTCTGCCCACAATGGCACGATCTCAGTAAGATGTCGCGGTGCGGTGGGCTCTCTAACCCCATCATATCGCTCATATATGCATGACGGCTTGATAAGGACGCATGGAACGCCAATTATACGCGGGGATTCTTTGTCTTGTGACCACTTCGCTCAAAGCTTGGTAAATGTTCCATCGAGCCGCGAAAACAAACAGGAATATAGCCGTATTCTGATTGGAAGATACTTGGACTGCTTCGTCCCCTTTGGGTCCGCTCCATCCTCCCATGGTCGCCTGGGACCATATGGGAACGGGATTCACGAAGTCAAGATAACGGCGTGTCTTGACGCATTACCGTCACTCAGCACACTCTGCTTCAATGGAACGCAAATCAACCATTGAGGATCATGAACTTCGCCAGACTCAACCTGCGGGGCTCGATAAAGGCCTCATCGCGGACGAGAAGGCGGATATCTACTCCGTCGACAACAGTGGTAGCGATGAAGCCACCGAAACTTCTACCAAGGACGTTGCTTTGGAGCGTGCAGAGGATGTTGCTCTCAAGGTACGCGATAGCGCTTTCAACAGGCTCTCATTGATACCTCAACCTCTCCATATAGGTCATCTCCGCTCAGGACGACCCCTCGCTACCTGTTCTAACCTTCCGGTCGGTATTCCTTGGGATTGGCATAAGTGCCTTTTCATCAGTAAGCACTTCATTTCCGCACCGAAATCCACTCAAAACGTCCACCATAGGTCCTCGGCACGATATACACCTTCAAGCCACAGAATGCAACTGTTTCCCAGCTATTCTGCTTGATTATAGCTTATGTCCTCGGTACGGCGATGGCCAGTGAGTGTTACTTTATCCTGGCCCTATCAAACTATTGATGATCGTCGCTAGCTTTGATACCGCGGCATGGCTTCTTTCGATGGGTCAATCCTGGGCCCTTTAATATTAAGTGAGCCCGTTCAATTGTTTTTCATCAAGGGACTGACAGACACGTTGCGATAATTAAGAGAACATGCCTTTATTGTGATCATGTCCTCGACCGCRGCTAGTGTGGCCGTCGGGATGGAAATTATCGCTGCCTTAGGTGAGTACCTTTTGCAACAAAAAGATGTGGCCACTGACCCGGGCTACTCTACGATAGATCTCTTCTACGATCTTCGGCTTAACGCAGCCATCGCTCTATTCCAAATCTTCGCCACGCAGATGCTTGGCTATGGTATCGCAGGTCTTTGTGAGCACGACGCCCCTTTTCCCCAGGTCTGAGTTTTTGCATTCTGACCCCCCCTTTTTCAGTACGAAATTTCCTGGTCTACCCCACCTAGTAAGTTACACACTCTCCGAGTTGCACACGTATTGATAGAGGCTCCTCTCTTCACAGTGCTTTCTATCCTACCTATATTTCAATCGTCAATTTGTTGCAGAGTCTGCATTTTCGTGGCGCTCTGAACGCGAAACGACGGTATGTAATACCAGCACTGGGATCTAGACTACCAACTAACTTCACTTATAGGAAGTTCTTTTGGATCGTTGTACGTTCCCCTATGCTCCGGTTCTCCTGTGATTGACCTAAAAACCCTCTAGTTTGCGGCGATCTTCTTTTGGGAATGGATCCCACAATACCCGTTCCCGCTTTTGACTGCCATTTCCGTCATCTGTTTGGTCGACAATGGACGCCACGATTTCGTTCGCAATCTTTTCGGGGCTGGGTCAAGCAATGAGGGGATCGGTCTGTTATCGTTTAGCACCTCCTGGACGCTTATCAGCCAAGGAAATCCATTGGTTTGGCCCCTTCAAACTCGTATGTTATTTTGATTATTCCGACCCTCCTCATGTTGATCGTTTCTGTGCAGAGGTTAACTCCTTCAGTGGGTTTCACATATCTCCGCGTTCTTATGGATTTCTGACATGGAATATTAGTCGGAATGGCTCTCGGTTATATCGTCCTCACCGGATGTTACTACTCTAACGTCTTCAATGGGCGTGATCTTGCCTTTATGTCGACCTCCTTATTTGGTCCCGATGGAAAGCCTTACAATCAGACTGCGGTCATCGGCGCAGACTTCAAGTTAGACTCTGATGCGCTAGAAACTGTCGGGCTTCCGCGATACACGACGACGTATGCGGTGTCGCAGTTGTGTTACAACATCTCACTAGGAGCCGCGGTGACCTACATCTTTATATGGCACTGGAAAGAGTTGCRCACCGGTTCGTGTTGTACTGTCACATCTCATCATGTTTGCTCACACTTTCAATCAGCTTTCGGTGGCCTTCGCTTCCTGCGTGGTGCCCCAGATGATCTTGATGACCCCCATTTCCAAGGTACGTTCCCGAAACGTATCCCTGATTCAATTTTTGGTCGCTAACCCTCCCATCCGGCAGCTATGCGCAAATATCGTATGTCGCTGCCTTCGCTCGCTGCGTTCTAGTAACTCATCTTTGAGAAGCTGAGGTCCCACAATGGGTCTACGCTTCTTTGTTCTTAGCATCCCTAGGCGTTGGCATTGGATGCAGCTATGCCAGTGGTACGGTACTCATGCCCGCTTGGAGCATCCTCTTCTTTACAGGTTAATCTTTCTTGTCCCATGGTCTCATCATCGATGGCTCAAGTTTGCCTTTCAACTCAGCCTTCAGTGTCTTTATCGCGATCGTTTTAGGATTCAGTGAGTCATCAAACCCCTTGCTCCCGTTTGTGTGTTTACCAACGCGATCATCTGTTAGTCACCGCCACCACTGGTGCGTATACATCCATTTGCCGTGTGGGATGGGTTACCTACTTGTCCAAAGGGTTCAACATCTCTGTAAAATATGCCGTTCAGATCATGGCCGCTTTCATCCATCCTGGAGAACCGATGTAAGACTCAGGCTCTCCCTACGCTTCCACGCTTTCTCTAATGATGGTTATCAAGTCCCGTTATGTATGCCAACCTCTTTGGAAACAGTACATCCCTGCAGACGTTATACATGCTCCAAGGTAAGCTTTACGTTTAGCCAACTTCATCGCTGTTGAACCCACCGTCGTTTCCAGACTTGAAGCTTGGTCAATATATCAAGCTCCCGCCCCGAATGACGTTTCTTGCTCAAATCGTTTCGTACCTTCCCCACCTTCTCTCACCTTCTGCTTATTGCTTTTTACCGCTAGGCTGGTTCCATCATGGGCTCGATATTTAACTTCACCAGTATGTCGTACAGCCTTCATTCTCAGACCCTTTCCATCTGGTACTGAGCGCTGTTTGTCGTAGTGATGAAAATCATCGTAACCAACAATCGGGACGTACTGAGGGATCCGATTGGGACGCGCGTCGTACGTCGCCGAACGCTCAAACTCTAATACCTGCATCATACTAAAGCCGTCCTGCCAATTTCAGTGGAGTGGCTGGATCATCCAACAATACAACTCTGCCTCCATTGCAATGGGTGCTCTTGGAAAAGAACTCTTCTCATTTGGGAAACCTGCAGGATACTGGATCATTCCATTCGGAATGTAAGTACCAGATTCCCCGCGCATACCAACCCTGTTCTGACGGTTTCTCTTAGGTTCATAGGTCTTTTTGCCCCACTTCCGTTTTGGATCGTCTGGAAACTATCGAAAAAGGGAGGTCGGCTATGCAAAGCAATGGAGTACATCAATGTACCTATCGCAACTTTGTACATTGGCTGGTGAGAGTCTACTAGTCTATTACTGGAATAGCCTAACCCAGATCCATTCCAGGCTTCCGTACTCCGTCAACGGGCAATGGTGGTCGTGTGTCGTCATTGGCTTTGCCTCTCAGTGGTGGCTTCGGACCCGAAGACCCCGTTGGTTTGTAAAGGTAAGGAAACCATTCCCATCCTCCTCAGCTAAGATGACCACCCTCTCACACAGTACAATTACTTGTTATCCGCTGCCCTTGATGGAGGTTCGCAAGTCATCCTTTTCATCTTGAGCTTCGCTGTCTTCGGTGCGAGCGGTAACTCCGTTGACTTTCCGACCTGGTGGGGAAATCCTGGGAATCTCTCCGTTGATCGCTGCAAAGCGACAAGTAATTAAATTCGGTAATGGTGGGACCCGCGCATGCGGAAGTGGCTTGGATTTCGGAGTAGCGCTCTCGGTATGTTGCCACAGAATGGAGAGAATCTTTTGGTATGGAGGGCTTACTAGTGACGCGACGCCATATACTCCTCGCAATAGTACAGATACCCAGACGATAAGCCCTGGTCCTTGTCTCAATGATAACAAAAATCCATCCAAGCGGTTGCTCAAGCTCGATGCGAACGCGTAATCTGATCCACCTTGCCGCCGCCGCCAAAGTTTAGACTTTCGCCTACTTTATGAGGACACAATGTGACTCCCCGATGCTTGACATTCAGTGCCTCTAATTATTGTTTCTACAGCTGTGGGCTTTTAAATTGTCTTTGCCCCTGTCGATTCCTTTTTGTGATGGTCGGCGGCAATTATCTTATTGTTCTCCGCATCTGCCGAGAAGCGTCGCCCCTCTGCTTATTGTGAACTCACCGTCGTTCCTTATGGTTCCCATCTGCTTCCGCCTCCTCATAAAACGGTCGAACGAACTGACGATGCTCCCTCAGCTCATACTAGCCATCGTTTCCTGGTGATCCGCGATCGCGAGAGCCACTTTAATCGTATATTCGCATCCTCTTTTTTCGTATTTTTGAAATTCGCCACCAACATCATGAATAGCGCCGCCGAGTCTTCCAGGAAACGTATGCCTAAGGTGTGTAACAGTATTTCATACTGGATGTCGTCATGACTAAACCATTCATAGCCCCAGGACATCCGTTTACCTCCCATCGTCAATATTTCTCCGACCGACGCTACCTCTCCCCGCCCTCGCCTACCTCCCATCGCCTCTATCCACCAATTACCCCCGGCCCATCAGTCGCATCCTCCCCGTCTGCAGAATGTCTCGAACGTGACACATCCTAGCCAACCACCTGCTCACCTACACAATTACCTCGATACCGCATTTCAACGCTCGACCGAGAGAATGCAAGCTGAACTGGTGCATTTTCGCACTGTCTGCTCGAGGGCGTTGTACAAGGAGCGTCAAGATAAGGAATCTCTCCGCATGCAGTGCATGTCGTTGATGCGTGAGAGGGATGCCGCCCGCGAGACCGTCCGGACCTTGATGTCCAGGAATGGTGACGGGCCCACTTCGCCGCAGGATGCCTCCTTCCCCATCTCCCCAGTCTCCATGTCCCCCACCTCTGCGGGCGCTGATGGACGCCAAGCTTTCTCGTATGGTCCTCATGATAGGCGTTCTCCGTTGAGCGACGGTTCCCCTGACCCCGGCTCACCAAGCCAGAAGCGTCGTAGCGTCAGCGCCGAGTCTATCTCTGGTGTACCAGGCTACCCCTCGAACCCTCATGACGGCAAGTCCTATCTTCACAAGAAACGCCGGACATCGAGTTGCTCCATTTCCGCTATGGTCAATGATCCCGCATCACCTTTCAAGAGTACCCGTGACTTCGTCGACCTCATGTACATGTACCATAACGAACGCTTGGTTTGTCGCGCGTGTGTACTGAAGATCAAGGGCGATGCCGCTGGACCCCCTCGATCTTTCCCATCACACGCAACTTTCGATGACTTGCAACAGCATTGCGAATTCGAGCACCCTTCTGAATGCGCAGACTTGGCTAGTCTCAGCCCTGCCCAGCTCGGGGAGCTACGAAGACGCTTTACCTTATCAGCTTCCAGCTCCTAGATGTCTATTAGAACGCAATTCGCTTCGACGAACCTCAATTACTCATAACGTGCTCATCAATGACTATCAACGTCTTCGGGTTGATCCCACTCCACGAATATATTTTACGCCGTTTCATGTAACTTATCATCTTCTTTATATTGGGCTTGTGTTCTTCCTTCATACGAATTCGTATACCTTTCTTGCTTGTTGTATCCATTAGGTTTTCGACCTCGAGTCTCTGTATTGACCGTTACCCTTGCATTCTTTTCTTGTACGATACCCCCTTTGCATATTTCCAGCATGTGAACACTGGTCTGTTTGAACGGACAATATATCTGATGTACCTGGTCGCCCATCAAAACATTCGAGCGTCCGAGATTCGAAGCGAGATGGTACCTTCGTCGCCGACCCAAGGAACACAGGAACGTTGTTGCTATCCATTCAATTGAGTGCTTTGCTTCTTTAATTCTTTTCATGCACATCATTGTATCCGTCCGGGGAGAGTAGTCACCGACTCATCGACGCCAGCTCTGTGGAATGGTTTATCCTTGATCACGGTGCGTCATTGCGCCCGTTGGAGTTGGGTGTATGGGATTCTATGATTGGCCTGATCGAGATATGGTCATAAACATCATGATATTGCGTCAGGTGTTCGTACTGGAAGGTACGGCGAAATTCCAGCTGCGAGCTGTCAAAGAGACTACAAAACTACACTAAACGACGAAGTGGGAATTATTGAATAAGTATACAATGCAACGGCCCTAATAAATAGTTAAATTATGGAAAATAAGTCGATGTAGGCCCGGAAGAATAATAGGCAGGTTTTGGGGGAAGGAATAGCCAGTGTAGGTGTGGCGGCACATGGCTTATCTGTAGCTATCTCTGAGCTTCTTCATCGAGCGTTTGATCTTCTGAGCAGTGAAAGCCGTGCGTAACAAGCCCTGTGAGTGTTTTGGTGCCCAGTTATCCGGAAGCCGCTCGTCTTCGAAGAACCTGCGAAGGGTGGCCAAAGGAATTTCCTGTCCGTCTCCCAAGATGCCGAGGACCAACGCCATTTCCCCTCTCGCTATCTCCGCGTGCAACGCATCAAGTGTGAGGTTGTTTGCTCTGTATTCGAATGAGGCTTCACGACGGACACGAGCGCGAGCGATACCCTCAATGTCGAGAGTCAAGCTGTTCCTCGAGTCATGGACGAGCTTGTTGAGCAAGCAGGCGTTGGGCGTGGAAGCTGGGTATTCTCCGCCTCTAGGCACGTCGTCATGGACGAGGGAACAGTTGTGTTCGACGCCGCGGACACGACTGATATCAGTCAGCGAAAGTGGAGGAACTTGGCGAAGGAGAGCGTATGTGCCGAAGGTGAGGATGGAAGCCAATGGATATGTGAGACCGTATCCATCTCGCAGGCCATTGAATAGGTCTGAGTGGCTGATTCCTCGACCGCTATGTGGCAGATAACCATGATTTGCCAGAGCATTCAATGCCGGGCACGATGATCGATCGTCACCTCTGCGACGAGGCGTATAGGCATGTTCATTCGTCGACTTGCTTGATCGGTCGTTTATTAGTGGAACTTGGGCGGACTTCGTTATGGCTCTACAGAAACAAGTGTCAGATACTACAGACAAATGGAGTGTGGGAGTTACGTACAGGTAAGGACCAGCTGCGACCAGGCAGACAAATAAAGATACGAAGGCGACTCGAAGACTGAACATGACCGTGAAGAGAGGAGAAGAGAGAGGAAACGGAAGAGGAGAGGAGGAGATGGAATGCTGGTGAATTTCCGACCTCGAAGCATCATATAAATATGAGTGTGAGTGCCCATGAGCATATGGGACAATATGTTTCAAGCACCAAATTTAGCAAGCTTGATGATGTACCACTGCCTCAATATCAGTGATCATAACATCTCCTCGCTTCCCGATCTATGAAACCGGAGAAAAAACATAGCGCCGCCTTCATATGAGCATTGTCGTAAGCCAGGATATGTGAGAGATAAGTGGCGGACGCACGTTTGAGTAGTCGGTATTAGGATGCTACCTAGAGTGTCCTGAGGATTGAGTCACCGACGCGGGCATCGCTAAAGACAGCCGTGAGACGAATACCAGCCTTCCCGCGCGCGCAGGTACCCACCAAAGATTGACGTTGATCAGTTGGGTGGTTGCACATCCGGAACTTGAAGAATGATAGTCGTTCCGAGAAGTTGGCAAGGCAGCAAAATGACTTGTCCTTGAGTAGATCACCGGGTGCCAGCCTAGGTCGCTGTTCGAGTAAAATCATACGTCACCTTCCACCCCAGCCAACATGATGTTGGTCGAGGGGTCCACAATGTTGAGGATGTTCTGATCAGCCACCTTGCCGATGCGCCGAGACCTGGGCCACCTAGAGTCCGCACCATTATGGCTCCCACCTTGTATATTCCAACCATGATGCAATCAAGTCAGCATTCGCGGTGAGCATGATCATATCAAGGCGTCAAGACGACGGATGGATCGACAGTATGTCGCATTCATCAACCATGGGAGGTCAATTCTCCGAGGCACAGAGCGAGTTCCGTTTCTGTAGCAACATCAGAATCAAATCAACGTATACAGAGGACTGACTTACGAAACTAGCAATCGGCCAAGCTTATTCAACACGTGAGTAGATGAGAGCAGTGGGAGTATGTCGCCTCTCGGGGTCCAGACTCAAGACCCCGAGCTGTGCCAAAGACAGTAGCTTGCGAGGTGACCTTTTGCCATCGGACTGAACGAGAGTCCGAGAAGCCAGCAAGCCATAGTCAATCAGCAATCATTACCCCTAGTACGCGCCGTCGGGGGAGTTCCTTCCTCCACAAGGTTGCCGACGCTTTGGTTCCGCGTTTCGTATATTGCGAAGGGGCRRAGKTCAAAAAAAATTTTTACCNACTTTGCGATGCAGTCCAGAGTACTTGGCCTTCAGCTTCCTCTCTCATGATGAGAGAGCAGGCGCTTGCTTCAAGTGCAGCGCTTGAAGTGCTCTCTTTACCATCCCCATCCAGGAGCTCCGGGTGACTGTACCGGTCGTCATCATTGATCACGTTGCCATTAAGTATAAGAGATCAGATTGAAGTTCGCATCAAGATTTTGTTCCCTACTTTCGACTGTGGATATCTCGATTGAGGGCGGAAAGCAGTGGCCGGGTTCTATGTACACAGGCAGTGCCCGGTCCTACGAAACGCGAAAGTGAGATGATTCTTCTTCGTTGACTGACCAACTTTGTTCACTCACTATCGTCCAGTTATATGGAATACATATCTGTATTATTGAGCTCGTTCTTCTGTGACACGGGTGCAGTCGTGGGATGAATCCTGGGGTGGCCGAACACATGGGATCCTACCCATAATGCGGCGTTTATATGTCAGCCTGTCGAAGCCTGGTTGTTTCTTCTTCTTCCCAATGCTCGACCTAGTGGAACACAGCCGTGTACAGAGGCCGAGCGTCTGAAGTAGAGTCTTCATGTTTCCTTGCCGGGTTTATCGAAGTGCTGACGCATGGTAAGTTACCCGTCCATATATTTGAAGTGGTCATCGGGTCCCGATTGAATGGTAGACACCACCGTTTCCTTTGAACTTCTCTCCCGTGAACATTGAACAACCGATTTTCCAGGTCGTGTGCGATGAATTTCCCTAACAAAGGAGGTTGAAGCAGCCGTAGTAAGTCTTCTGTCAAGCCGTTTTTGCCTTGTTTCCCCCCGGAAGCGTTCAATAAAGCCACGCTACGTCATTTAGATTTTACAGCTCTGGCAAAAATCGATTATCGATGCTTCGCTAGCTTACCTATAATACCTCTGCAGAGTTACCACAATATTGTCCAATCTCCCTTGGATCCCTGTAAATATGTTTCGGTAAGTCTGACGTGTTCAAATTGATTTGACTAAAACAAGGAGTCAACTCACAAGCGCATTTGCAGCTGTGCACCCTTGACTTCTCATCATCACTCAGTGCCCTGAAGCAGTTCAGCAAAGCCCGATATGATGATCAAGGAGGGAAACCGCTAGTGGCCGTATGACTGAATCAAAGAAGAACTAGAAATACAGCGAGTCGCCCAAAACGGTCAAGGTTCTTGGAGAACTAGCGCGAAGTTCCTTAGCCGAGGCCGAGTGCTATTCGGTCTTGCTTCGGGTTGAAGCTGATGGTATGTGTTCGCGTACTGATTTGTGGTAAAGTTGAAGAGCCAGGGATACAGTGACAATATGACTCCGAGGGAACATAACATGCTGGGTCGAAATCTTTCGCACCACCCCGCCTTTGCCCCGCCTCGCCTCTAGGCTCGCTGGCCAGATGGGGTTGATCGTGCGTACGGCCACCTGTTGGTGTCATGGTGATCAGGCGTTGACGAACGTTCAGGCCTCGGTTGGTCGGAGGCCCCTAGAGCAAGTAAAAGCAAAACGCAACCAATCGCGGAACTTGAAATTTCGCTCGCCACGTTCCAAACTGAACCATCGTCGGCTATGCACTTACATCAATATTTTTCCTCGGTTCATTCGTCTTCATGCGAGGAGAAGAAGTGCATCAAGAGCGCTGATATTTTTTCTCTCCATTATGGTGTTGTGGATGATCTTGGTAGTAAGTCCTAGTCCTGCTTCTTTTTTATTTGATATCTGATGAACCGGCTGCATTATTTTGATTCTTTCATCTTTTTCACATAGCGCCTTACCGCGCGTCCAACGTATTGGGCTCTTGTTATCTACGAAGCTTCTGCTATCATGTGTTGGATGTTGGAGTAGTCGTTTACTGAGCTCGCCGCGCTGGCCAGGTCCCCATCTGGGCTTTTACTATCTCCATCGCGATGCTGGATGACACTCTCTTGTTCTCGCTCTCGGCCGCCGCAGTCGAAATTATCCCAACGCTGGGATTTTCTCGTCGACGTTGACTCCATCTCTCAGTCTGCTGGCACTTCTTGTGGTCTTATCTTGTCGACTAGCTTGAAATCTATGGACTTGATTGCACCGCCTCGAATATCTGACCGACGGAATTCTCTCTTTGAACCTCATGAACACATGTCAAAGAAGTCACTCCTGCATTCTACTCCTGTGGGTGCGTCTCCATTTTTGCTACGTGCTCGTCTCTTCTGTGAGCTCACACCCCACTTCCCAAGGCCGCCCGCTTTGATTTTGTTTTCAACCCATACAATCATGTTTCTGATATATCAGACAGTCATCGTGGTACAGACACAAGTTCGCTTAAACTTCGCCCAGCACTAAGGAACGTCGTAGGTCCGCATTCTCAACGGCCATCTGATTGTTTCAACCCTCGCATAGGATGATTTGACTGGACGCAAGGCAACCGAATTTTCATCAAGGAAACATCCGGTCAATCGTACCTGTCCTAAACCTCTCCGCGCCACCATATGTTCATTCCCAGTTGAGTCACTCATGTATAGCTTGTGAAGTTCAAGCCGAATGGTCTTCATACTTTAGAAGCATCAATTTTCCGTGCAACCACCGGTGGAACGAACACACCGCGCTCTCCATTTTGGTCCCTTTGACATGCCGTCCCACTTGCGATTATTGCAGCGCGCGAGCCGCATCGTTTATCCAAGGAACGAACCAACTTGTACATATTCGCAGACCCCGTCAAGCCTTCTGGCAGATGACTACGCCGCTGTTGCTCATCTTCCTTGGAAAATGGGGCTCCCAACAAGAGAAACTCCGTGTTCGTCTGTCTCAGCGGTGTTCACTGCTCGGCCGGCAGTCACTTCTCTCTCCTCGCTTCTCGTACTTGAATGACCTTTCCGTTTGCTTGGGACCGTTCGTAGCTTCCTCATTCACTTCAAACTACCTAGTCAGGCTATCTCGTTCACCGCTCTAAGCTTCTATGTGATGCTCCCATCGAAATTTTACTCCCTGATGGACAGTTCGCTCGATGGACCATCAGCTAAGTCGGACTCAATGTGTGGATCGCTATGTGTACGGCTACTTGTTTGAAGAGCGCGTGCTTTCTTTAGCCACGCAGTGTGATGCCGTCATTCCGCGTCATCTTTGGACACGTTGGATGGTTGGGGATGAACACTCGGAAGTACCACGTAGTGCTCGTGTAAATCCTCCCAGTCCCCTCCCCCATCGGACAACGGCAATTACTTTGACCAGCGGTGGGCATCCTCACATTGATAGCTCAATGGCCATACGGCATGTTCAGAGGATGCAAGCCTTCGTCCGTACTCATCGAATTCCCTAGCGTTCCATGTTTAGTAACTGCGAAAGCGCGAAGCAGGGAAATGAGATATCGTAGGCTTTAGGCGAAAGAGGAACACCGGTGTGTGCGCAGTCGATGTTGGACCTCCCTTCATTTGGCACGTTTGCCCCCGCGTCCGTTTTCGTATCATACATCGAGGCAGGGGCGTTGCATGACCCATACTTGGAAGGTAGAGTAATTGGGAGCGAAGACTCCCGCGATGCTTTACCATAACCAGGCTTAGTCCAGACCGGATGCTATCAAGTTCCATTGATTCTTTGTCTTTTCCTTCCGTCGGCAACCCACGGTATCCAAAAACTAGTTCTAATCGCATTCGGGCTGAACCTCGCGTTCACGAGGTTCACTTCCGTCCAGACTTTCCCTCAGAGAGTCACTTATCTGAGCATCACCATATGTCGTTCAAGCAGTCGCCGTTCAATCAAGTTCCCTCTCCGCCCTCGTCGTGGTGACCCTCGCGCCATCTTAAACCAAATCGAGATTTTTCAGAAGTGAGTGAAAAGGAAGAGCGCTTCCTAAATTGATTCTTATTACGACACTACGGAAGTAGAACGTTTCTACCGTGGCATTCAAGGCTACTCTTCCATCCYAGAGATACAATGACTCCTCCTTGACCCACATCCTGAGGATGCACACTCTACCATTAATCGGTTCGACGTTCTGCRCCCCAACTTTCTCGCCATCTCCTCCACATGAAGACATCTGATGGATCACCCCTTGGGCGYGACGACATCAAACCGAATGCGAATCAAGTGGATCATGAGCGACAACACATACGTGATATCAGACGCACAATGCCTTGAGGGGCGAGGGGTTTCCCACACACTGACAGAGCCAGCTCACGTTCSACTCGATGGCACGTTTCCCCCATGCTCCAGAGCTTCTTGAGGCGTATGTAAGTAAGCGTGATATGAAGGCCGGGTTTCTGGACTAATCAAGTATACTCGTGCGGATCTATATAGTATAACAGCGAAATGAATGGCTCGTCCGCGGTTGTTCGGGTAGGATCATGCGACTGCAAGACTCGCCGTACCTTATGCTCACTGGTGAGAGGTACATATACGATTGCCCCGTATAGCTCTGAGTAGTTTCTACGAGAAGCGTACCAGGGTCCTGAATTCGCTGAAYACCCCAACCTACGGACAGGGAGCCCCTAACTAGCCAAAACTTTTCGGCNNC